>JAQZBX010013956.1:0-39170 GCA_029593785.1 Cabassous unicinctus | reverse complement strand
GTTGAGAGGTTATTCTTGAGGTTACTCTTATGCAGGCTTTAAGCAGGTAGTGCAAAAAAAAAAAAGAAAAGAAAAAGAAAAGAAAAGAAAAAAATCCCCACGGTAGTCAAAGCCCAAATCAATACTCCAAAGTATATCTAAGAAAAGCTGTAAAATCATTTCCTGAATGTAACATGGTTATTTAAACCTAAAATTCTCAATATACATACTAAGTTCATTTTTCAGAAAGTCTCTGAACTAGTCCTAAGCCAGACAAAGCATGGAACCCAGAGAACAAATTGTAGAGACTACATAATGTCGATGTCCCTTTTCAGCATGAAGATGCCAGATAATCTGATGACCAGATTATCTCCAAGATTGGGAATTTTATAAAAAGAAGAGGGAGGGGTTGTAACCAAGGATTAAGAATTAGCAGATAATTATGTTTATTAAATCATTATATAGATGCCATTATATGATAAAATAGCAAAAGGTTAATAATAAATTTATTGAAACTGGCTAGAGTAGTCCCAGCCCTGTTTATGGTTACTCTACACTTAATGTCACCCCTGTGTATGCTTATTGTTGTGCTAGTAATTCTGGATTGAACTCACCCTTGTGTATACTTACTATTGGGATGGTAACCAGTCCATCCAACTGTTCAATATCCATATGAAAGACCATGTAATTGACTTTTGTTCTGTATACCCCTATCCCAAATTTGTGACTGATCCTGGTTTGCTACCCCATCCCCATCTGTCCTGTCCAGCCCCTTAATGTTTATTAGTGAAGGAACCTGTGTTCAGCTCCACCCCAATTCATTGGCACTCTGATGTTATAAAATATTAGAATTTCCACAGTTCAGAGAGGCAGTTTTGGGCCATAAGGCCACTGTGCTCCATTGTTTACACAACCAACAAAACCCTCTCTTTCAAACCCCAGGGTCATAAGAATTGGCTTTAAAGGTAAATTGGGAGAAAGCAACCTGCTTTTTCTTGATATCAATTCCACTCCATAAATCTATAACTTGTCCCCATATGTAAGACCAGAATCTCAGGAATGACCATTCCTGATGCCCCAGGATAACCAAAAACTAAGTTGTGATCAGTGATGCTTTCAGAAAAGATCTTGACCAAAAGGGAGAAATGTGAATGAAAAATGTTATAACTTAGTCTAAGAGACTTAAAATGAATTGCAGACTCACAGAGCTAGAGTCCTGAAGATAGGATTTTAGGAAATAGAAAAGGAGAAGAAAGTTGTGAGCCAACACCCATATAGGCAAAATCTGTGATAAGGTGGAAGTGTGCAGTTGTACAGTGGAGGGGCATGACAGGGGTGCAGTGATAGTATTGGGTTGGGTGGTGCAGGTTTATCAGGGGTGTAAGATAGGGAGGGTGGGATAGACTGTCCATGGAACTGGGGGAAGGGTTGTGGAAGGGAGCTGGTGTACACAGGGGATTGGTAGGTACGTGGTTGAAACAACAATATTGGGAATGCACTTTTGGCAATATATCAAGGGAGAGTTACTGGTTTAGTGTGTTGGATGTGGGGGGCATTGGGGACAAGGCACAGTTGGGGCAGGCCTCTAGGGAGTCTGTGAGTGTTCATTTTGTAGTGTGTTATATCAGTGGGTGGAGACCCACATAAAAAGTGGGAAGGTGTTGCACTCTCATCCTAGGGAGGCCTGCTATGTTCTCAAATAGAGGGGTGGGAGACTCTCAAGAGCATGGGTGGTGCCTAATAGGGCAGGGCAGACCAGTATGTCAAGCCCCCAGTTTGTTGCAAGTAACTATGAATCTTGTCCTTCAAGGAGTGAAGCCTGGTGGTTGCTGTGGGTCTCAATGGGAGGAGGAGGGAGGAATAGAATAGAAGGAATAGGGGGCATTTTGGTGGCAATGGAAGTATTCTAAATGATCTTGCAATGATGGATGCAGGCCATGTTAAATTTCAGCAAAATATATAAAAGTGTATGGTCCAAAATGTAAATCATAATATAAACCATTGGCCATGGTTAGTAACTATATTTCAATATTTGTACATCAGTTTTAACAAATGTACTATCCACATATAAAATGTTATTAATAGGGGAAGGGGGAAAGGGGGAGGATGTTGGATATATGGGAGTCCACTCTATTCTGTACATGACTTTTTTAATAATCTAAAATATCTTTGAAGACAAAGAGAAAAAAGTAAGAACGTGGGGTAATAAATGGAAGAAAATATCACTGTACATACAGGACAATAGGTCTTATAGTGATGAAAGGCAAAACGTCAAAACGAATTTTTTTAATATTTTTTCACTATTTTTTATTATCCCCAATTTTTTCATTTTTATTTTTAACTTTTGTATTTTATTTCTTATTTTTAAAAATATCATTAATATTTCATTTTCTTATTAATTGTTTCTGACTATTTTATTGGCTTCAGTTTTGAAGAAGTTTTGGATCACAGAAGGGTTAAAATTGTGGCAGGGGAGGATCATTGATGTGGGGTGTCAATTATGGGAAATACATGGGAGGAAGTTCACCTGGGCATACATATAAGGCATATAAATGTCCTTTAAAATGTTCATGGGGCATTGTCACAGTGGGTGGATATTCACACAATAACCAAAAGAATATTGAATTCCCATCCTGGAGAGCTCTGGCACATTCTCTAATGGAACAGCAAGAATCCCCTAAGCATAGGGGCAATGACTAGTGAAGGAGGATGGGCCATTGATGGACCTTTAATATTGGTGACTGCTGATGAACACTTACTTTCAAAGTGAAACTTAGCCTAGTATTATAGGGTGCCTATAAGTTACCTCCTGTGAGCCTTCTTGTTGCTCAAATGTGGCCTTTCTCTAAATCAAACTCATTACGTTCCCCCCAGCATGGGACATGACTCCCAGATGAGCCTCCCTGGCACTAGAGGATTCCTACCAAACACCAACTAGCAATGCAACTGGAAAAAGACCTTGACCACAAGGAAAAAAAGGTAAAGAAAAATGAGTTTATATGGCTAAGAGACTTCAAAGCGACTTGGGAGGTCAATCCAGAGGTTACGCTTATGCACATCTCAGCAGGATCTCATTGAAGGCCAAAGCCCATAGTAACCCAAAGAGCTGGGCTCCTGAGGGCTCTGGAGACATCCAGACACTATAGTCAGGGCAGATAGCTCAGGAGTTTGGTGCCCTGCCAGTGGGCCCTACTTTGGAATTTATGCTCCCCAGTGTGACAGAGTTGGACTCAGTTAGGGTTTCCCTATACATGGATCTACTGTCCCTTCTATTTGAATCTATAATAGTACTAGAGTTGGTAGGTATATGTCCAGCAGAGTTAAGTCTTTAGGCTCTCCATGTGCCAGAGGGGCCCTGAATCTCAGCAGAGTTGCAGCACTTGCTCTCCAATTCATTGTACTCAACCAGGACAAGTGGCCGGGAGAAGATGATGGACAACCATCATACCAAAGAACTGAGAGAGTCTGCAGCTGTGGCAGGAGGGTCCCATCCATTGGCCATATGGGATCTAAGCCCCCTCTCAATTAGGTGTGGAGTGGGAATCACCATCCCAGAATCCTCAGGTTTGGGGAATGCCATATGGACTAAAGTAAACTTACTGGCATTCTACAATAGACTTATTGTGATTCTAGCAAATGAAGAACTTATATCATTAATGTGGAGGCAGTGGCCACTGGAGGTCCTGAGGATAGCGAGATGGGAAAACAGGAGTGATACGAGGGCATTTTCGGGACTTGGGAGTCACCCTAAGTGGCATTGCAAAAACAGATGTAGGTCAATAAATGTTTTGCCATAACCTACAGAACTTTGTGAAGAGAGTGTAAACTACAACATAAACTATAAACCATGCTTAGTGGCAATGCTCCAAAATGTTTTCATCAATTGCAATGAATGTACCACACTAATGAAAGATATTGTTAATGTGGGAAACTGACAGGTGTGAGGAGCTGCATATATTGGAATCCCTTATATTATTTATGTAACATTTATGTAATCTACATGTCTTTAAAAATTATTTAAAAAAATAAGAGACTTAAAATGGAGTCCATGCCACACTTAAAGCCCCCAAATTGCCTATTATAAGCAAAATCTAAGCAGCTACCCAAACCATTCCCTTTCTGAAACAATGAAACCTCTTTCTAAGACCGCTGCCCTAACACGCTTTTACTTTTTTTTTTCTCCTTCATTTTACTTTCAAAATCTGCCTGACAGCATGAGCTTGGGACATAATTTAGGTTGCTAACTTAGCATTGTAGCAATTCTAAGACCCCAAGTAAATGCTGTTCTTTCTTTAAAGCTCAGATTGTTACTCTCAATCCACATTACCAAGTTTGGAATGTCATCAATTTCAGAAGCATTCCTTTCAACAATGCTGCTTTAACAACTGCAATTACTTTAAAAGAGTTAAGTGGATATCATGGCCATAGGTTCAGTAAATACTTAGTCAGCCTTTACTCTGTGCAAAGATTTGTTTTATGGGCCGCAGGTGCAATATTAAACAAAAGAGGCCACTCCATACTTACATGGCATTTATGTTCTAGTTGGGAGAAAGTGACAATCAAAAAATAAATCAGTTAAATCATACTATATAAAATGCTGTAGAGGAAATGTAAAAGGGATAGGACAGAGAATAACACAATGAAGCAAAGGATGAATTTAAAACAGTTGGGGAGGGTGGGTTGTACTGTCATAGAACTAGGGGAGAGAGTTGGGAGAGGCGGCAGGTGAACTCTGGGGATTTGCAAGTATGTGGTGAAGCTACAACATTGAGACTGTTCTCTTGGAAATCATTGACCATGATTAGTAGCAATGTTTCAATATTTGTACATCAATTGTAAAAAATGTACCATCCACATGTAAATGTTATTAATAGAGGAGAGGGGAAAGGGGGGAGGATGGTGGGTGTACGAGAATCCCTATATTCTGTACATGACTTTTCTGTGACCTAAAACTTTTTTGAGGATGGAACGATGAAATTAAGAAATTGGGGACTAGACAGAGGGAAGTGTCACTGTACACAAAAGACAACAGATCTTGCAGTGATGAAAGACATAATGGCATTTTTAAAAATTTTATATTTTTAATGCTTTTTGTTATTCCAATTTTTTGTATTTTATGATATTTTTAAAACTATCATTTCATTTTCTTATCAATTGTATTTGGTTATTTTGTTGGCTTCATTTTTGAAGAAGTTTTGGATCACAAAGGGGATATTGCTGTGGTGGGGGAGGATCATTGGTGCAGGGTGTCAGTGATGGGGAATGCATGGGAGGAGATTCACCTGGGGCATGCCTCTAGGGCATATAAATGTATTCAAGTGTTCATGGGGCATTGTCACAGTGGGTGAAGATTCACACACTAACTGAAAAATATCGAATTCCCATGCTGGGGCCTCTGCCACATTCTTCAATGGGATAGCAAAAATCCCTGGAGTCCAGGGGCAGTGATTGGTGAAGAAGAATTGACCATTGACAGATCTTTAATATTGATGACTGTGCTCATGAACATTTACTTTTGAAATTGAAACTTAGCTTAGTATCATAGGATGCCTAAGAGTTAACTCCTGCATGCCTCATTGTTGCTTAAATGTGGCCTCCTTCTAAGCCAAACTTGGCATATAAATGCATTATCTTCCCCCTATTGTGGGACATGACTCCCAGAGACTAGCCTCCCTAGCACGGAGGAATTACTACCAAACACTGACTAGCAATGCAACTGGAAGAAGACCTTGACGAAAAGTGGGGAAGGGTAAAGTCAAATGAGTTTATATGGCTAAGAGACTTCAAAGTGAGTTGGGAGATCATCCCAGACATTAGGCTTATGTACGTCTCAGCAGGATCTCGTTGACTGCCAAAGTAAATATTGCCTCAAAGTTCAGGACTCCTGAGGGCTCTGGGCACATCCAGACACTAAAGGCAGGATGGACAGTTCAGGAATTTGACACCCACCAGTGGGCCCTACTTTGTAATTTATGCTCCCCAGTGCGACAGAGCTGGATTCAGTTGTGGTTTCCCTACACATGGCTCTTCTGTCCCTTCTATTGAACCTATAGTTAATACTAGAGTTGATAGATGTATTTCAACAGACTTAAATCTTTGGGCTGTCCATGTACTTGTTGGGCCCTGAATCTCAAAAGAGTTGCAACACCTACTCTCCAGTTCATTGGACTCACCCAAGACAACTAACAAGGGGATGATGATGAACAGCAACCATCCCAAGGAACAGAGAGAGTCTGCAACTGCAAACAAGATAGTCCCATCCATCTGCCCCATGTGATCAAAGCCCTCTCTCAAGTAGAGGTGGAAAATGTATCACCATCCTAGAATCCTCAGGATTGGGGAATGAGCTATGGACTAGAGTAGACTTACTGTTATTCTACTATAGATTTATTGTGATTCTAGGAATGGAAGAACATTTTCATTGATGGGAAGGCAGTAGCCACTGGAAGTTCTTGGGGGAGGCAGAGGGAAAAATAGGTGTAACATGGGGGCATTTTCAGGACTTGGGAATCGTCCTGAATGTCATTTCAAGGACAGATATAGGCCATTGTATGTCTTATCATCATTTACAAAATTCTACAGAGGAGAGTAAACTACAATATAAACTATAATCCACACTTAGTGGCAATGCTCCAAAATGTGTTCATCAATTGAAACAAATGTACCACACTGATGAAGGATGTTCTTAATGTGGGAAAGTGTAGTAGGGTAGGCAGCAGGACATATGGGAATCCTCTATATTTTTTATACAACATTTATGTAATTTAAGTATCTTTGAACAATTTTTAAAAGGTATATTTTTAAAAACTATAAATAGAACAGTTGGTGAAGGAAATCCTCCCTAAGTACGGCCATGTGAACTGCACAAAAGTGATGAGGAAGAGTCAGCATGTGAACATCAGGAAGAAGAACATTCCTGGAAGCAAGAAGAGACATACAAAGGCCAGAAGTCTTGAATCAGGACAATGTGCGGGAAAAACAATGCACACAGGTGAGTATGCCAGGTGAGGACACAGAGATGAGTGAGTGGGAGCAATTGTGCAGAGCCTTATGCCAAGGCCATTATAATTTACTCTGTTTGATAAAACAGAGATCTTTCCTTCTCATAATCAGCTTAGCACAGCACCTCTAAGTGACTTTTACATGCGAAAAAAAAAATCCTAGAAATTATAGTTTTAAAAGGGCATGAGGAGACAAAGTGGAGTTCAATACTGTGACTCTACTAAAAAGTGTAACGAAGAACAAATGGCAGAAAAGACATACAAAATCTTCTGGGTAAAGACAGTGCTTGAGTGCACATGTTTATTTCACTTTGTCCTGATTTTAATTTAGTGCTAAATTAATAGTACAATTAAGGTTGTTGGTGATCTTTCAGGAAGAATAGAGGAGAGTGGATAATGATAGTCATCCTGGTCAAATCAAATTCTTCATCCCCAAACCTTAAAAATCCCTTCTAATCATTTTACCCATGTCATCTTAACTCATTGCCTCTCACATCTGGAATGGATATAGTTAGATAAACACTCAATTTTTGCTGTAGTTTCTTCCATGACACACAGTCTGATGTGATCTTCTGGTACCCTGAGGCACTCTCACTCAATTTTTTCACTTTTTGTCAGGACTTTTAGCTCTCTGTATTTATCTTGATTGTTTATATGTTTACTTATTTATTACCAAAGACAATCCACTAGAGACTGTTTAGACATGTAGGCTATGGTACCAAAAAACATGGGTTCAAATCCTACCCTTGGGAGAATGGAAGGGGCAAAGGGGAAATATTGTTTAATGAGTACAGAGCTATTGTTAGGGTGTTGAAAAAATTTTGTATTCGATGGTGGTGATGGTAGCCCCTTATTGCATATGTAATTGATCCCATTAAATTGCATACCTAAAAGTGGTTAAAGTGGGAAAATTTTGTGTATATATGTATTACCACAATAAAAATTAAAAAGAATACATATCCTATCTGGAGAATTCACTAGCTCTTTCACCTCAATTAAGTTATATTAATTATCAAAGCATCCATTAATCTTCTGGAAAGCAAGTATAACATGGATTTCATAAAATTCTTAGAGGATTAAAAAGATGAATGTTTCCAAACTATCTGAATATTATAGTATATAAATACTAGGTATTCTAAAATTATTATTATTCTATAGCTTTCATGGGTCTTCCTATTCCTGGCTTCCAGATTTAAGATATTTTTAGGCCATTCCAATAGACATAACTTCTACCCTGGCTGAAGAATAGAAACATATTGAGACATCATCACATTATAGCAAAGAAGGGGGTGTATAGGCAAGGGATGATAGGTGGCCAATAGGTGTGTTTCTGACTTTCCCTTTATACTATACCTAGGCTACTGTACCAGTCCTAGTCTGCTCCTTTTCTTTAGCTTCCACAATATAAACTCACCTTGCACTTCAGGAAAGAAGATGGAGACAGATAGGGCCTACTGCCCCATGGCTCCAAACAATATTGACAGTAAAGTTTTGGGAACAGCACTGACTGCAGCAAATGACTGGAACTTCACCTACTCCAAGCAGAGTGATCAGGCCTGTCTGGAGTAATGTTTGCATCCGTCTCCCTCCTGCAGCAGTCTGCTGAAAAAGTCCAACATACAATGTTTTTGTGCACTTTGCAACCAGTGAGCTTTGTGTTAGATTGTAGTTGCTTCCTTTCCCACCTTCCCTGAAATATTAACCCACCTATAGCAGGAGGTGTTAGTCAAAGAACAGATGCTTTCTTGTGTGGCTAGGAGGAAGTCTAAGGCAATGTGATTATCAAGCACTATTTTGACTAGTGATTTTTGCTGAGCCTAAAGTGATCATGCTATGAATTCAGCAATGATATTCAAGGTGGCTAACACAGAGTGTATCATGTGTTCATTGGTGCTTACTTCTAGCCAGGGTGATAATGATCTGTGTGTCTCAGGCCCCATGGACTCAGCCCACTGGATTGTCACCCCATGCCTGTTAAGCATATCTAAGCTCACTTCTGTCATTCCACCCTGCTACCTGGCTATCTTAACCTCCACCCTTCTGGTAATCCAAATATTGCCATGGATGTGTAGAAATTAGAACCCTTGTCCATGCTGGTGAGCATGTGAAATGGTGAAACCACTATAGAAAAAGAGTTGGAATTTCCTCAAAAATTCAAACATAGAGAGACTTCTGGTCAACCAACAAAGTGGAGTGAAGCACTGCAGGGTTCTGTTCCCTACAGAATATTGAAAAACTAGCAAAACCTGGCAGATCCATCATTCTCAGAACGTTAGAAGAAAGAATTGTACCAACTGGATGAGTAGTGAATCAAGAAAAAAAATTAAAAATGGCAGTAAAGCCATAGGCATCCTTGCTGTGGCTTTGCAGATTGAGTGTTGACCCTAAAATCTGAGCTACAATCTGTAAGCATTCTTCTTGCTACATATCCTCCAGTAACAGATCAGAAGTGGTTTACTGAGCTACAAGGTTAGATATCTCCTCATGGTGATCTAATACAGGTTTCAAAGACAGAGAAGCCACCTCTTTATCTGAGCAATGGGCCCCATATGACAGGTAATTGAAATTGCATTTCTATTGATAAAGAAACTCCTATGTTCATTTGCTGCTAGAATGATTATGATATAACCCATAATGTATGGTTATTACAGGTCTTGAAATAATGTTATGTCCTTCAGTAATAAAGGCAGTTTCAAATAAAATCCAGTAAGAAACAATCAATTATCTTTGAAATGGTGTGAATTTTTATATGGGTCAGTTCAAAAGCTTCCAAGTTCAAAAGCCTATCCATCACTGCTGGGTGAAAATTCCAGTATCCCTTTCAGAGGAAATTGATCAGAAAAGGAAAATTTTTCCTCTTGACTCTCCTTTTAAGAACACGGGAGTATCTTCCAGAAGACCTCCAAAAGTTTTTTTCTCATGTTATACTGGCTAGAATTTTATCAATTGCCTATCCTTATGGTATAACTGGAAAGAAGAATTTCATTACCATAATCAGTTTAGTCTAATTCATGTTTAATCCACATTTACAACTTTAGATTAAGAATGAATTCAACTTTCCCTCTAATTCATTTGATCACTTGACACCAGAACAAAACAGAGTCTGACTGAAAAAAATCTGTGAAAAATTAACATTATCTGCCTCATCAAACATACTTCTATCGATTACCGAATTTTTATCCTATATCTTTACTCTCTCTTTTTCTTTCTCTCTCTCTTCTCTCTCCACCTGTATTAGTTTCTGCCTACTGATATTTAAACATGATCAATTTTCTCCAATATCAAAACATATTCAGCCTCAATAATATATCCCCCTTTTAGTGATTTATTAGATCTTTATAATATCCCTTATATTGCAACTTTTTATTTTGCAGAACAAGAAACTGAGGCACAGAAAATTGACTCAGTAGCCAAAGATCACACAGATAGTACAGGATTCAATAAACGATAACCAACAGTGAAGCTGTAGTGGATATATCTATTGTCAAACTATTTCTTTCAATTCAATTCACAAAATATTTTCCAAGTACTTTCTATCCATAAATGTAGTCAATTGTTATCTATTGTATACATTCCAACTACCTAATTTTATCTAAGACTTATTTACAGGCTCAGATAAGTTAAATGACATGCATAGAGTCATATAATTAGTAGGTGGAAGAATTGGGAATCATATCCACACCCAAATTTTTAGTCATGATGAGGATTGAATCATGTACCCCAGAAAAGACACACTCTCCATCTTAATCTGTGATCTTGGCAGAATGAACACATTTTTAAATAGTATTTTTGAATATGTCAGGGTGAGGACTCAATTGTGAACAGGATCTTTGAAGATACTATTTAGGGATGGCAAAGCCAATGAGGAGAGGTCTTAATTCCCATGACTGGAGGCCTTATGAAGCAAGAAAATTTGGAACCTATCACAGATGTTACAGTCAGAGAAAACCACAGGACATTTCCAATGCCATAGTTATGTGACTGAGGTTTCCCTCGCTACAATGGTGCAAAGTCTGAAGGAGATCTTGACCTTGCTGATATCTAGATTATAGATTTCCAGTAAATATTTTTGTTAAGCAGCTGATTGTGAGACATTATCAAGGCAGCCCTGGCAAATTTAAATATGTGTATAATTTTCTGAAATCTTACCATATGCCATTCATGTAGAAGAGGTCCCTGTTCCTAAATCTGTACTTCTACATACACTTTCCTTCCACCTTGTAGACTCTAAGAAATTTCCAGAATCAAAGCTCTTAGATGGAACTTAAGCAATTCCTCTATATATTTCAAGATGTAACAAAGGAAGTTATAAGATGTTCTAATTTCTTTTTCTCTTTCCTGACCAGCTTCATACATGGGATCTGTCTGAGGAATACTCCCTGTCTGGTAGTAGAACCAAGAGCTACTTTGAGTCAGGATTTCTCCAACATCACATCCATTGGATGAGATACCATGATAGTATCCATGTTTGTTAAGGTACAATAGCCTATGTATTAGATCTCAAGATTAGAAATCAGTTCAGTATGAATTTGAAGCCAGCCATTACTAATTATTAACATTAACATCTTACCCAAGCAATGCTCAGTTAACAATTAATTTCCTTATATTCAAAATGGAAATACTAATATCTCCACCATGGAATTATATGAGAATATAAGTGTCATATAATCAGAATGACTGATACTTAAAAAGTGCTTGTTATTTGCTAATTCATATCATATTTACATTTCCTTTAACTCCTATAACGTTTTCAGGAAATCTCAACATTAGTGTCAGCTATTTTATTTGAGAGATTGATCATTCATAGAAGATTTTTGCATTGTTTTGAATCATTGATGATTATTGAATACAAGAAAACTTGGCATTTCTTCTCTCCTACTGTCAGCATTCTTCCTGAATCCCATCAAATATAGAGAAAAATAAAGCAAGCTACCTATATGAATTGATACAATTATTGTGATAAAAATTGTCAGTAGCACCATAAGTTCTCATTTCCTGTAAAGAAGGTGACAACAGCAAACAATGAACCTTTACTCTATCTGAGGCAGCATTCTAAGCACAATTCGTGCATTATCTCATATAACCCTAGGGTAGTCCTATGAGATTGGTACCTTATCATGAGGAAGCTGAGAAATTTTCCTAAATTCACATAGTAAGTAGAAGAGACAGCATCAGGACGTTAGACTTGTAATCCAAAGCCCTTAAACTTGGAAATGATTCTGATTTTTAATATTAGACAGCAGGTATCTCTAGCCTGCTTGTGGCTATACTCAGCACACAAACACTGGTACAGCAGTTTTGCATCGATCTAGATTTTTTCACATGCTTAGTCTTTTTAATTCTTTGTGACAGGAATTATTAGGGCTGTTTTACAGGCTCTGATTAGTTTATGGACTGATACAATCAACACCAGAACACTTTGTGATTTATGTCCTAGACTCCAAGGTCACTTCCAAATTACTGTGAGTCTGCTAGCCCATCCTAAATGGATTTCATCTCCTCCATGGTTGCAGATGCCAAAGCCACAAGAGAGAACAGAATAGTCTGGTTGGGCTGCCATCTTGGCCAAAGCTGCTAATTCTAATCCTTTGGGAACTGAAAGTTTAGAACACCCTTCAGTAATATCAATCTAAAAATTTACCTGAAGTCACACTTCAAAATGTTGATAAAGACAGACTCTGGGGATACCTGATACTGGAACAACATATAAATAAAAGCAGCTGTAAATAACCAATGCTCCAGTCTGTGTTATCAGGGCATATGGATCCAGGATCTCAATGACCAAAGGCTAAATCTAGGATGAGCACAGAGTTTCTCAAGAGAAGTCTTAAAATAGGTGAAAACAGGAACCTACTACTCCATGACAACTGCATTTTCTGTAGAGTTTATATTGCTGACCTTCCGTGATTTTTCAGCTTCAACATAATTTTCTATTTCCAGTGTTTTAAATATGGTTTGAACTAATTTCAAGTGGCTCTATGTTATATTTCATATAGTCACTGAAGAGCAATAGGGCAAATGCACACGAAGGAGACTCCTGGAGATATGTCTATCAAAAAATGTAAGCTCCTCTACCAAATTTCCCCTGAAGCTTAACGCTTTGGAAATTTTCTGATTAAAGAAATTTATTATCTGAGTTGGGATGCTTGGGGACCACATTCACAGGTTGGTGTGAGTTTATAGAGCAAAAAATAAATTCTACCCATGAACTCTGCTTTACCTAGGAAGTTTCTTTAAACAATCATTTCTGAATCAGTAATTGAGGGAAAGAATTACCATACTTAAGGTAAAAATGGATCAATTTGAAAAGCAGAAGTCAGCGATGGGTCAGTAATTGGAAGGTCTATACAAAGTGTTTTCTATAGATAAGATGCATTGTCATAGATTTAGCCTATTACTTGTCTTAATGTATCAGACAGGTAAGACCAGCGACTTCTTTATTGATATTTTTCCATCAAGGTGACACTAGTGTCTTCAGTTTGCAGGTAAGATTTAAATATATATTCTATTATCAAACATCTTTATGAACAATGATCAGAATACACTGAAAGCAGTCACTTGAGATTCTATGGAGAAAGATAGAAAAAAAGTAAATCATTTATTAAATTATTTTACTTATAGTAAAGACAATATATTCTCCTTATAAAAACACTAGAATCACAAAATTGATTTTATAAAAGAACATAAGATTTGCTCATATTCCATAATTCAAAAAACACTATTAGTCTTTTGTGTCTTTTTAGTGTCATTTCTATTATATATGTTATTTTATTCAATTGAGATTATGAGTGCCATTTTATATTTTCAGTTATCCTAAAATCACCTTTCCACATCAATATTATTGATGACAAATATCTTTGTTGTCCATCTATTTTATAACTATGCATCATCATGCATTTGACTGTTCATCTTTGTAGACATTATGAATGTCTTTACATTTTCAATATTATGAAAAAATATTGTGAAATATAAAATGTATGCATAAGCTTTGCCAATAATTCTTATTTAGACTAGATTCCTAAGAGTAAGTATTAAGGAACCAAGGAGTATAATCAATTTCAAAGTCCTTTTACAAAAAATCATTTTTATTTCCAGAATACTTAGTATCAACACACTCTCACTGGCACTGGATTATAGAGGTTATATTCATCTTTGTAATTTGCCATTAAAATACATTTCACATTTTAAATTGCATTTCTTTGAGAGCTTATGAAGTATAGGGTAGTTCAGATGTGTAACTTTTTTCATGAGAATTATCTTTTCATTATTTTTGCCTCTTCTTTATAACAATGTGCATAGACATTTTTTAAAATTGCAAAAGCTATTTCTATAGTAGCAGTTTTCTGACATCTGTTGGAAACATGTTTTGAGTTTGTTCCCTGTCATTCTGTAGTTGAATCCATCAATATTTTCTATTTTTCATATGATTGCATATTTGCATAACATGTCTTTCCCATTTAGAGAACAGTTACAATTTATTTCTGTTTTCTGTTTTTGAGCAGGTTGATGCTTTAAGTTTTTAATACATGAAATTCTTTTTTGCTTTTATTCCCTTTTATGTAGTGTTGATATAAAAAAAACTTACCTGAGTTTAGGGGTTTTTCTTTACTTTTTTTTAATTGGAGAAATTGTGCATTTACAGAAAAATCATGCAGAAAATACAGAATTCCAATATGATCACTTCATATTATTAACACCTTGCATTATGTGTTACATTTGTTATAAATGATGAAATATTTTTATTATAATTATGCTATTAATTATATTCCATGTTTTATTGTGATACAGTCCTATGGTTTCCTGTTAGTTTTTACCCTATTAACATATAATAGGCTAAACTTATATTGTTTTGATGAATACCCACTTAGTGGCAGAACAAATTCTATTCCCATCACTGAAACATATGTAATATTTTTAAAAATATTGTTTATATGAATGACTTTTCAGTATTTGACCTTACATACTTCTAATTGAGCATATTAATATTCATCACTTTTAAGAGTATCTTTAAATGCCAGTATGCTTTTGAATTTATTTATTGTCTAATATTTTTCTATTGCCTGCTGTATTGTTTTCTGCATGCAAATTATTCTGAATAAGGTTGGTTGATTTTTCAAACATCTTTCAGTGAGTACTTATATCATTTATATGCACTCATAGTTCATTAATTTTTCTCTTAATATTATAGCAAGGTATTATTCCAATCATAAGGATTAGGATAAATGCTTTTCTATTTTTGGATCATTTAGTAATCATTTGTAGGTGTGTAGAAAACTATATTTCTATCTTTAGGATACAAGCTTTGATATAAGAAATAGTAATGTTCTTCAATTCCTCTATGCTCTTTGCTATTTCTTCTACAATATGTATGAAAAACTTTGGGTTCAATAAGACTAAGGCCCATACACAATATCACATGGCTATTTATCAGTGAAAACAAAATATAAATAGATTCTATCTATCCTAAATTGCATGCTCTGACCAATTAATTATGGTGTTTTTATGTCCTAATATTAAAATATCTATTTTCTGAACAGGTCCAGAGAATGTTTCATAACTTCCTTAACTGAATGTTGAATTGAAAAATGCCATGAGGTTTATGAGGACAAAAGTTCCCCCAAACAATAAGTAATAAAGTTACAAATAAATTTGGTGAATATCGCATGGCATCAAGCTAATTCTTTTATCTTCTTCAAGGTATCATTCTTGGAGAGTTGTTTGATAAGGAATCTGTGATACACTTATGCAATTCTGTTTCAATCATGCAGGAGTTCACAAATATAACTGCCAAGTGTATTTTTCTGCAGCCTCAAGTTCACCCATATCAGTTATGTCTGAAATGTGACTACATCATCCCAAATGTATGTAGAACTCATCTGATGTTTGATAGTCAGCCTAAAACAAGATAAAACTAAAAAGGCTAAGATGAAAAGTTTAGCCTCATCAGGCTAAATGACTTGAAAAAAAAACACAGAGAATCAGACACTCATGAATTCAGGCCTCTGCTTGTCCTTATGTGCTCTCTTATTTATTCTTCTTTTTCTTTGTGAGAAATTCCTGTGGCATAAATAGGAGAGTACCTACCTATATATGACTGCATGAAATGTGTCTTGAGTGAAAACAGCCATAAACAGTGCTTGCGTGTATGTGTGTGTGTGTATAAGGGGGCTATGTATTCAACATTGTATATGATTGAAAATACAATTGTACTTTAACTCTAAAGGTTGTCTGCTTGTGTTATCATTAATCCTAAAAGAAACAAATTACTTGAGAGATATATTATTGTCTTGATCAAAATTGACCTACCAACATCACAGTCCATGTGCCATTTGCAGATATATCACTTATCCAAATACAAAACTGGATCATGGAGCAAGTAAAAAATATGACAGAATTCACCCTGCTTGGCCTAACGCAGATCTCAGATGTGCAGAATCTCCTGTTTGTTGTGTTTATAATCATGTACTTTCTCACCATGGCAGGCAATCTACTCATCATAGTAACAATTGCCAGCAGCCCAGCTCTGGGCTCCCCTATGTATTTTTTTTTCTATCTTACTTATCATTTCAAGATGGTGCCTTCTGTTCTAACACAGTCCCAAAAATGATATTTGACTTACTTGCTGAGAAGAAAACTATCTCTTTCACTGGGTGCATGTCTCAGCTTTTTGTAGATCAAGCCATTGGTGGAGCTGAGATTAGCTTGCTCTCCATGATGGCCTATGACCGCTAAATGGCCATTTGCATGCCTCTGCACTACATGATAAAATGAAGCAGTGTGTGTGTGTCTTTTTAGTGGTCCTATCCTGGGTTGGGGGATTTCTTCATGCTGTAATTCAAATCCTTTTCATTGTTTGGTTGGCCTTCTGTGGACCCAATGTCATTGACCATTTCTCCTGTGATGTTTACCCTCTGCTAAAACTCTCCTGAACTGACATGCACATCATTGAACCTTTTGTTGCCACCAACAATGGGTTCATGTGTTTGTTCAGTTTTTGTATTCTTATTAACTCCTATGTCCTCATACTTTACTCCCTGAAATTTTACAGCTCTGAGGATGGAGGAAGGCTTTCTCCAGCCTCACATATTACTGTGGTTGTCTTATTCTTCGTGCCCTGTATATTTGTGTACCTTCAGCCCATGAGCACCTTCCCCATTGATAAAGTAGTGGCAGTATTTTATAACATGATAACACCCATGTTAAACCCTTTAATCTACACACTTAGAAATGCAGAGGTGAAAAAAGCAATGAGGACACTCTGGATCAAAATCATGATGTCATGTAACAAATCATTTAAATAGACAAAAGAATGAAAAATTCATATATTAATATCAATCATGGGTAATTAATAAATTACTGGGTTATGCAATCAGTATATGCTGTTATAAGTATATTTACCCCTTGTCATGTGGAATCTTGAGTGGTTCCCCTTTAAAAATATATCAGTATTTAATTAAAAGATAACTAAAATCCTTTCCAATTAGAAATTCCTATGCATGTACAAATGATTAATCAATGAGACATTGCTAATTGACATAAAATATTCAGTTTTGAAAATTCTTTTCATTGTATATTCTATAGGAAAATTATCTACAACATTTCTCGTACAGCTATGTAAGCAATAACCCAATTAATTAAAATATGTAAAAAGGTTTGTGGCTAAGAATTTTCTTGCAAATGAATAGATGTAATTCCAGCTGCTGAACTCAGAATAGCCTTAATAATGTGGGATATCGGCATCAACCAGAAATGAATGTGCTTGGAAAAATGAGAGAAAGTTATTAAGGTAACTGTCTTCCTAAAATTGATGCTGTTGTGTTACACAACCCACAGAGGATATTTACATTTTAATTTGGGCTATGCCAAGAATAAATTATTTTTCCTTCCTCAAGCTGAGGATGGCTATTATATTCTTTCAGTACAGACATAGAGCCAGCTTACACATGATATCCCATATAGACTATATATGGGGAAAATGTTTTCCATCAAAAACATCCACACTGCACTTTATCTCCAAAATATATTTTAGTGGATGAATTTGAGTTTTGGATAGGAGGAACAATGGTAGCTAGAACAAAAGAGAGAGCTTATGATATTTTAGCAATTAATGTAGAAAGTCTGCACATTTAAATTTGAACAGAAAATTGTAGACCAATTGCATACCACTTGAGATACAGCCATGCATACTCCAATTCTAAGAGAAAGAAACCAAATAAAAGAAAAGAACCCAGATTAGGACCAAGGTAGATGCTCTGCACATCTGAATTATGCCTGTTCTATCTTTGAAAGAACTCTATTAATCAAAATTACTCCACAGCCATGCCCGATGTCCATGATAATATATATACATATAAATACATTCTTTTAGCTTTTGTTTCCCTGAAAATGTCATAATTCATCTTTTTTCGAAAAGGCTTGTCTTGCAAAAATTCTATCAGAAACAAGCTAAATATCTCTGAAAAAGATAGTGTATAAGCAAACTGTAATAAATAATAAATTGGACTACTTTTCAACAGTAAAAAGAATGAACTACTGATACAACAACATGAACAAATTTCAAATGTATTAAGTAAAATGAAAAGAACCAGGCTTAAAGGAGTAATAAATTCAATTTAAATGGCATTTTGTAGAAGGTAAAATGATAGGGACAGATACCGATAAGGGTTAGCAAGAGACTGGAAGTAAGGGAAGGAGTTGACTACAAAGGTCATGGGAATATTTTCAGGGGATGAATCAATCTGAATAAGGATGGTTTTGAGGTCAAAACAAATATATATTTGCAAAATTCACAAAAATATACAATTAAAGATGTAAAATTTTTACACTGTAAATGTTATCTTATTTAAAAGAATTTTTTTTCAAACAAATCAATATTATTTATACTTATTGGCAAAGCATACAATCCATTAAAGTGTACAATCAATGGTATTTGGTATTATCACATAGTTGTGCATTCATCACTTCAATCATTATTACTGTCTATTCATTATTTCAATAATAATTATAATAATAAAAAAAACCAAACAAACAAAAAATTCATAACCTCTCAATATCTCTCTGCTTCCCCTGTTGTACACAGCTGCTATTTCTGGCTATTCTTGCATATGTATTTATTTATTTTAAATCAGTTTTATTGTGATATATTTACATACCATGCAATCTATACAAAGTGTATAATCAATGGCTTTTAGCATAATCACAATGTTGTACATTCATCACACATAAAAAAATTAGAACAATTTCATTCCTCCAAAAAGATAAACTTCACATCCCTTAGTAGTCACCTCTTCATCCCTCTAGCCTTTCCCAGCCCTACATAACCAGTACTATAATTTCATTTTTGTAAATTGATTTATATTTACAGATTAAGTAAGTGGAAACATACACTATGTAGTACTTTGTGGCTGTTTTTTTTCACTCAGCAGAATGTTGTCTTTTTCTGATATTATCTTGCCACATTAACATACATTTGTTCAGTTTCAAAGTAAAACAGTCTTATATATGCAATATTATGATCTTAAAATCCCCCCCCCTTTTTTTTTCCAATGTTATTTTGAAAGAAGCCTTAGATTACATAAATGTTACATCGAAAATATAGGGGAGTTCCCATATACCCCAACACCCCCACACACACTTTCCCCCATTAACAACATTATTCATTAGTGTGGTACATTTGTTACAATTGATAAACACATATTTAAGTATTGCTACTAACCATGGTCTATAGTTTACATTATAGTTTACACTTTGTACTGCATAATTTTACAGGTTTTACAGAATATATAATGACTTGTGTCCATCATTGCAACGTCAGTCTAGACAATTCCAATGTCCCCAAAATTACCCATGTTACACCAATTCTTCCCTCTCCCTCCCCTCAGAAACTCTGATTGCCACTGCCTTTATATTAATGTTACAAGTTCTTCCATTGCTAGAATAATAATGTCTACTTTAGTCAATAGTTTCATGGCCCCCTCCAAATGTTTGTTCATTCTTCATTGTGGAGAATTTTGGAATGTGATGCTCACTTTGTTTCTGATTGAGAGGGGGCTTAGATCCCATGGGGCAGATGAATGAAATGTAGACTTTCTCTTTCAACCACTATCACACCCATATAATAGCACTGCTAGTTAATAGCACTATGATGTGTTTTCACCTTTTCTATTCATTTCCAAAGATTAACACCCATCTTTTCACCAGTTCTTTGCTGGTTAACCCTCAGGTTTCAATTCTCTAACTACATTCTATTTTCTGATGACCCATATCCAAGTTATTAACTCCATGAGATTATTCAATGTATTTTTTTTTCATAATAGAGTAATCAAACCATATTTGTCTTTTTGTGTCTGGTTTGCATCATTCAACATAATATCTCCAGGTTCATCAATGTTGCCATATGTTTTATGACTTCATTTCTTCTTACAGTTGCATAATATTCCATTATGTGTATATACCACAGTTTTTTTATCCATTCATTGGCTGATAGACTCCTGGGTTGTTTCCATCTTTTGGCAAGCATGAATGATGCCATTATGAATATCAGTGTGCATATGTCTGTACGTGTCACTGCTCTCAGTTATTCTGTGGATATACCTAGTAGTGGTATTGCTGGGTCATGTGACAAATCTATTTTTAACTCTTTAGGATCTGCCAAACATTCCTTCACAGTGGCTGTACTGTTGTACAATTAAATTACCAAATGTAAAATTAAAGACAATAATTTTTATGCTGTAAATGATACCTTATTCAAAAAATTTTTAACACACAGATTCCCTACCTTCCCACAATAGACCTTACAAAAATATAAAATAGAAGGCCAGATCCAATTTACAATAGCAAAAGCAATAATTAAATCAGAACCGTTAAATTTACCAAGAAAAGTGCTAAATCTATATGAAGAAAACATAATGCACTACTAAGAATGTAAAGAAGGGGACATGGATGTGGCTCACTTAATTGGGCTCCCGTCTACCATATGAGAGGCCCCAGATTCAATTCCCAGGGTTTCCTGGTGAAGGCAAGCTGCACCGCGATCACTGAGAGCTGACAGCCCAGGCCCACAGAGGGCACAGCAAGATGACACAACAGAGGGAGACAAGCAGACACAGAAGAATGCACAGCAAATGGACACAGAGAGCAGACAGTGAGTGTAAGCAGCAAGGGTGAGGGGAATAAAAAAAATAAAGGCAATGCTAAAAATAAAGAAAAACAAAACAAAGGCATTGCTATTTTTAAAAAAATAATATAAAGAAGGGCTTCAGCAATTATCATGTTCATAAATAGGCATTTTCAATTATCTAAAAATATAAACTCTTCCTAAATTAATCTATCCTAAAAGATCTTCATTAAAAGCACTAATTGAACTTTGTTTTATGCCTAGACTAAGATAATATAAATTTAATGAGAAACAAATATACAACAGTTGGCATAATTCTAAGAAAGTATAGTAATGAGGGAATACTAGGCTTACCAGATAATGAGTAGCATTATAGAACAAATGGTTATATTATATTTTAAAAAGCACATGAGTAAAGAGATCAATTAAATAAATTAGAATACTGAAATTTTTCCAAGAACACATGAGAATTTACATTACATTAACATTGGGTTTCAGAAATGGTAAAAATGTTGTTGATAATAATAAACAACTATTTTTAAAAAAAATTGTCAAGTAAAACATAAAATTAATTCCCTACTTAACTTATCTTTAAATAAATTTCCACCTGGATCAAAAATTTTGAAAATGAAATATAAAAGCAAAAATTGCTTAAAAATTAAATGCTAAAAATTGTGGAAGAATATTTTGGTATGAGCCACAAAAGGCTTCCTAAGCAAGGTATAAAAAGTACTGAATGATCTGGCTATGTAAATAAAAAGTATTTCAACTATGGAAAAATCTGTATACAATAAAAATGTCAAAATAATCACAAGACATTAAAATAGCAATCATATATAGAAGCATAAAAGGGATGTTACCTTGGCACTTCATGAACTCGTAAAAATTAGTATGGAAAAATTCAATAAACAAAAAAGAGTTTAGAAACATTATTAGACAATTAACATTTAAAGAAATACAGATCATTTTAAATGTGTAAAGATGATAAAACTCAATTATGCTTAAAGAATTTCAATTAAGGTTTACAATTTAAATACAATTTATGTAACTAATCAGAATATCCAATATCTAAAGTTTTAATCTAACAATAGAAAGCAATACCATATTAACAGATTGAAGGTAAGCGTTCACATGATTATCACTAAGGCTGCAGAAAAGGCATTTGACAAAATACAGCACCGTTTTTTGATAAAAAACACTTCCAAAGATAGGATTAGAAGAAACTTCCTCATCATAATAAAGGGACTATATGAAAAACTCAAAACTAACATCATATTTAATTGAGAAAGACTAAACTCCCCCTAAGATCTGGAACAAGACAAGGACACACACTGTCACCACTCTTATTTAACATTGTATTAGAAAAAAATCATCCAAATTGGAAAGTAAGAAGTAAAACTTTCACTTTTTTGCAGATGACATGATCCCGTACATAGAAAGTCATGAAAAATCTACAACAAAACTTCTAGAGCTGATAAACAAGTTCAGAAAAGTGGCATGAGTTAAGATCAACATGCAAAAATCCATAGCTTTTCTATACACTAATAATGAACAATATGAGGAGGAAATCAAGAAAAAAATATCCATTTACATAGCAGCTAAAGGAATCAAATATCTAAGAATAAACTTAATTAAGGATGTAAAGGACTTGTACATAGAAAACTACAAAACATTGCTAAAGGAAATCAAGGAAGACATAAATAAATGGAAGAATATTTCACGTTCATGGATTGGAAGACTATGTAACATTAAGATTGTCTACCCTACCCAAACTACTTTACAGATTCAACACCATCCCAATAAATGGTCCTGTGGTATAGTTTTACTGAACTGGAAAAGCCAATTATCAAATTTATTTGGAAAGGTGAGGAGACTCAAATAGTCAAAAACATATTGAAAAGGAAAAACAAAATTGGAGGAATCACGCAGTCTGACTTTAAAGCATACTACAAAGCTACAGTGGTAAAAACTGCCTGGTATTTTTTCATTTTATCTTCAAAGAAGCTTTAGGTTACAGAAAAGCCACATAGAAAATATAGAGGATTCCAATATACTCCACAACCTCCCTCTTTTCCACTCTCCCTTATTAATATTATTTTACATGCAGATGGTACATTTGGTACAATTGGTGTACAAATATTAAATCATTGCCATTAACCATAGTTAATGGTTTACCTTATGGTTTACATTTTGGACCGTACACTTTCATAGGTTTTGACAAAATTTAAACTGGCCTATATCTGTTATTGCAAGATCATGCAGAACAATTTTAATGTCCTAAATGCCCTATATTCCAACTATTCTATTCATCTTTCCCCCTCACTTCAAAACTTATGGTAACCACTAAGTTTCAATTTTTGAAGAATAATAATATTGAAGGCTTGTCATATTGATCTGTTTTCTTTTATTGGGTACTGCCTATGTTCTTGAGGGATTCTTTTCCCCCTAATTGTTAACACAGCAGGATTTTGCATGATGGGAGTTAATATTTTCTTGCTTATTGTGTGAGTCTCCACCCACTGAGGTAACACACTATGACAAGACGAACAGTTACATATTACGTAGAAGTATTCCCCAGATGCGCCATATCCCATATATCCCCAAGTTCACCTCCAACCCTCCTCCCAGTTCCATGGATTGTCCAACCCTCCTTCCTCCCCCTACTTCCCCTTGCAGACCATTACTACTGATCCCAATCATACCACTGCACAAATCTCGGGCCCACAGCCCAACCACACTTTTTCACTTTATCATAGATTTTGTCCATATGGGCATTGATTCACCACCCTCTACTCCCTTTCTGTCTTTTGTAAACCTATCTTGCAGGCTCTAGCTCTGTGAATCTGCTCAATTTGCTTAAGTCATATCAGTGAAGTCATGTTAAATTTGTCCTTCAGTGCCTGGCTAATTTCACTTAAAATAAGGTCTTCAAGATTCATCCATGTAATCACGTATGTTAATACTGCATTCCTTCTTACAGCTGAGTAATATTCCATTGTATGTCTATACCACAGATTGCTTATCCACTCACCTGTTGATGGACATTTGTGCTGCTTCCAACTTTTGGAAATATCAAATAATGCTGCTATGAACATTGGTGTGCACATACCTGTTTGTGTCCTTGCCTTCATTTCTTCTGTGTATATACCAAGAAGTGGAATTACTGCATCATATGGCAGTTCTATAGTTAGCTTTCTGAGGAACTACCAAAATGTCCTCCATAATGGCAGTTCCATTCTACATTCCAACCAGCAGTAGATATGCGTTCTTTTTTTCCATATCTTCTCCAACACATGAAATCTTCTTCTTTTTTCAATAGCCACCAGTCTAATGAGTATATGATGATATCTCATTGTAGTTTTGATTTGCATTTCCCTAACCCTAATAGCTGGTGATGTTGAGCATCATTTCATGTACTTTTTAGCCATTCATATTTCTTCTTTGGAGGAGTTTCTATTCAAATCTTTTCCCTTATTATAATGGGTTGTTAGTCTTTTTATTTTTGAGATGCAGTATTTCTTTGTATATGCTGGATGTTAGGCCCTTATCAGACATATAGTTACCGAATATTTTCTTCCATAGAGTAGGCTGCCTTTTCACTTTCTTGACAAACTCCTTTGAAGCACAATTTTTTTTTTTAGTTTTGAGGAGATGCCATTTATCTATTTTTTCTTTCATTACTCATGCTTTGGGTGTAAAGTTTATGAAAGTAATTCCTACTACAAGATCTTGTAGATGCTTCCCTACATTATCTTCTAGGAGCCTTATGGTCTTGGCTCTTATATTTAGATCTTTTATCTATCTGGAGTTAATTTTTATATAGGATGTGAGATGGTGATCCTCTGTCATTCTTTTGAACAAGGATATCCAGTTCTACAGGCACCATTTGTTGAAGAGGCCATTCTCACCCAGTTGAGTGAGCTTGGTGGCCTTGTCAAATATCAGTTGTTTGTATATGCAAGGATCTATATTAGAACTCTCAATTCTGTTCCATTGGTCAGTATGTCTATACTTGTGCCAATACCATGCAGTTTTGACCACTGGAGATTGGTAGTATGTTTGAAAGTCAGATAGTATGATTAGTCCAATTTTGTTTTTCTTTTACAATAAGTTTTTGGCTATTTGGGACCCCTTGCACTTCCAAATAAGTTTCATAATTAGCTTTCCAGTTCAGTAAATATGTGTTGTAATTTTTATTGGGATTGCATTAAACCTGTAAATCAATTTTGGTAGGACAGACATCTTAATGATGTTTAGTATTCCAATCCATGAACATGGAATATTCTTCCATTTATTTAAGTTTTCTTTGATTTACTTTAACAATGCTCTGTATTTTTCTGTGTACAAGTCTTTACATCTTTAGTTAAGTTTATTTCTAAGTATTTGATTCTTTTAGTTGCTGTTGTAAATGGAATTTTTTACTTGATTTCTTACTCATATTGCTTATTATTGGTGTAAAGAAATCATATTGATTTTTGTGTGTTGATCTTATCTTCTGCCAGTTTACTGAACTCATTTATCAGCTCTGTAAAGTCTTTTGTAGATTTCTCAGTGCTTTCTATGTATAGGATTATGTTGTCTGCAAGTTGTGAAATTTTTACTTGTTCCTTTCCAATTTGGAGGCCTTTTATAGCTTTTTCTTGCTTAAGTACTTGAGCAAGTTCTTCTAACATAATGTTAAATAAGAGTAGTGACAGTGGACATCCTTGTCTTGTTCCAGATCTTAGAGGGAAAGTCTTTAATATTTCACAATTGAATATGACATTAGCTGTGTGTTTTTCATATATACTCTTTATCATGCTGAGGATGTTTCCTTCTATTCCTATCTTTGAAGTGTTTCTTTTACCAAGAAAAGGTGCTCTATTTTTTCGAATGCTTTTTCTGCATCAATAAAGATGATCATGTGGTTTTATTCTTTTGATCTGTTAATATATTGTATTGCATTGATTGATTTTCTTATGTTGAACCCTCCTTGCATATCAGGGATGAAACCCGGTTGGTCATGGTACATAATTTTTTTGATGTGTTGTTGATTATGATTAGCAAGTATTTTGCTGAGGGTTTTAACATCCAGTTTCATTAGAGAGATTGGTCTGTAATTTTCCTTTCTTGTGGCGTCTTTATGTGGCTTTGGTATTAGGGTGATTTTGGCATTATAGAATGAGTTAGGCAATATCCCCCTACTTTTATTTTTTGGAAGAGTTTAAGCAGGATTGGTGATAGTTCTTTATGGAATGTTTGCTAGAATTCACCTGGAAGGCATCTGGTCCTTCGTTTTTCTTAGTTGAGAGGTTTTTTTATGACTAAATCAATCTTGTTACTTGTGATTGGTGGGTTGAGTTCATGAATATCTTCTTTCATCAGTGTAGGTTGCTTGTGTGTTTTTAGAAATTTGTCCAATTCATCTAAGTTATCCATCTTGTTGGCATACAATTTTTCAAAGTATCCTTTTATGATACTGTTTATTTTGTGGTATCAGTGGTGATATCCATTTCCTCATTTCTTATTTTATGTATTTACATCCTTTATATTTTTTACTTTGTTAGTAAAAGTAACAGGGTTAGTAAAAGTAAAAGGGTTTTCATTGGGAGAATATATGAAAGAAATTGTCATTGTACATGGAACACAACAGATCTTACAGTGATGAAAGACACAATGTCAAAACATTTTTTTGCTATTTTAATTTTTTAATTTTTTTGATTTTGTTATTTTTTAAATTATAATTATTTCATTTTCCTTTATTTGGTTACTATTTTAGCTTCACTTTTGAAGAGGTTTTGAATCACAGAAGGGTCGCAACTGTGGCAGGGGAGTATCACTGGTATGAGGTGTCAGTGATGGGGGATGTGTGAGGAGGGTTGTACCTGGGACATGCCTCTAAGGCATATGAATATGTTCAGGTTTTCTTGTTGTGTAGTCTTGGTAGGTGGAGACAAACACAGTAATGGAAAGAATATTGAATTCCCATCCTGAGGAGTCCTGCTACATTCTCTAATATAACAACAAGAATACCTTAAGTACAAGGGCAGGGCCTAGTGAAGGAAGACAGACCATTTTGCCAGACCCTTGGTATTGATGATTGTACTTATGAACTTTTTCTTGTGAAATTGAAACAGCCTAGTATTATATTTTTCCTAAGAGTTACCTCCTTAATGTCTCCTTGTTGCCCACATGTGACCAGACTCTAATCCAAACTCAGCATATAAATGCACTACATTGTCCCTGGCATGGGACATGGCTCCCAAGTAGGAACCTCCTTGGTACCGAGGGATTATTACCAGGTGCCAAATAGCAATTCATCCAGAAAAAGATCATGACAAAAAAGGATAAAATAAAATATAATTGAGTTTTTATGACTAAGAGATTTCAACCTGAGTCGGGAGGTCACTCCAGAGATTACGCTTATGCAAGTATGCTTATTCAAGGATATCATTAACTGCTCAGTAAACAGTGCCTCAAACATTGGGGCTCCTGAAGGCTCTAGAGACATCCAGAAAATATAAGCAGGACAGACAAGCTCAGGAATTTAGCACCTTGCCAGTGGACCTTACTCTGAGATTTATGCTTCCCAGTGTAACAGATTTACACTTTGTGGCAGTTTTGAGATTATTTATTAATCTTCAAAAACATAATGATTATGTTTGCAAACTGATCTGTTCCTCTGGGTGTGATATGCTTTGATTGTATTAAATTCAAAGGTTTTATGTTTACTTGATTAAATTAAGATTAGGGCTTTGATTCTACCATGTCATTAGGGTGACTCATGGTTGAGTCCCTTCCCCCTTGGTGGACTGTATAAATGGACACTCACTCCAGAAGGTACAAAGAAGATACACAGAGGAAGAGAGCTCCATAGATACCCACAGAAAGAACTTTGTCAGTTTTGATCCTGCAGCCCCAGGAAGAGAGATGAGCCATTCACCTGATTGTTTACAGCTGACTTTGTGATGAGAACAGAGCAGGTGATCCTGAACAGAAATGAGTCCTATGCCAGCCAAAGCTGAGATTGGTAGAAACTGGAACCACGGAGCTTTAAGAGAAAGAAGGAAGGCTGAACTCTTGCAGAGATCAGCAACCGTCTTTGCTGATAAAGAAATGTCAAGTTAGACTCTTTAGAGCCTTGTAACTGTAAGCTTTTACTTCAAATTAATACCTTTTATAAAAGTGAACAGACTTATGGTACTTTGCATCAGCAACTCTTTGGCTGACTAATACAAAATCATTTAATTTCCATACATATGGCTCTTCTGCCCTTTTTATTTAAACCTATAATTAACACTATACTTGTTAAATGTATGTCCCAGAAACTTAAATCTTTGGTCCATTCATGTGCCAGTGGAGCTCTGAATCTCAGCAGAGTTGCAACACCTACTCTCCAGTTCATTGGACTCACTGTGGACAACAAGGAGATGATGATGGACAACACCCATCCCAAGGAACAGAGAGTGTCTGAAACTGCAAGCAAGATAATTCCATCCATCTGCCACATGGAACCTAAGTCCCCTCTCAATTAGAAACACAGTAGGCATCACAATCCCAAAATCCTCAAGAATGAGGAATGAACAGCGAGCAAAATAGACTTATTATTATCCTATAATAGACTTAATACTATTCTAGCAATGGAAGAACTTTTATCATTCTTATAATGGCAGTGGACACAGAGGTTCTGAGAGGAGGGAGAACGAAGAATAGTTGTAATGTGGGGGCATTTCTCGGACATTGGATTTGTCCATATGACATTGCAATGATGGATACAGGCCATTATGTATTTATAGCCTACAAAAAGAGTGTAAATTATAAGATAAAGTAGAGTCCATGGTTAATAACGATGCTTCCATATGTGTTCATCGTTTGTAAAAAATATACCACACTAAAGAAGAATGTTGTTAATGTGGGAAAGTGTGGGAGGGGGAGGAGGTGGGGCATATAGGAATCCCCTATATTTTTAATGTAACTTTCATGTAATCTGAAGTTTTTTAAAAAATAAAAATTAAAAATTGAAAAGAAAATCTGCATTGTATTGACACAAAGATAGACATAGTAACCAATGGAACGGAATTGAAAGTTCTGATACAGACCTGCACATGATTGTCTAAATAATATTTGAGAAGGCCTCCAAGCCCACTCAACTGTGACAGAATAGTCTCTTCAACAAATAGGTCCTGGAGAACTGGATATTCATATGCAAAAGAATAAAAGATGATCACCATCTAACCTCCTATACAAAAATTAACTCAAGATATATCAAAGACCTAAATATAAAAGCAAAGATCATTAAGTTCCTAGAAGATAATGTAGGGAAGCATTTACAAGATCTGATAGTAAGAAATGGTTTCATTAACATAACCCAAAACATGATCAATGAAAGAAAAAACAGATAAATGAAGCCTTATCAAAATTCAAAACTTTTTGAATTAAAGGATTTTGTCAAGAAATGAAAAAACAGCCTTTTCACTAGGAGAAAATAAGTGGGAACCACCTATATGATAAGAGCCTAATAGCCAGCATATATAAAGAAATCCTACATTTTAAAAATAAAAAGACACACAACTTATTTTAAAAAACTGGGCAAGGAGGGCATTTGTAGCTAAGTGGTTTGAGTGCCTGTTTCCCATGTATGAGGTTTCAGATTCAATCACAGGTATCACCTTTAAAAAAAGAGCAAGATATTTTAATAGATACTTTTCCAAAAAGGAAATACCAATGTCCAAACAGCCCATGAAATGATGCTCTACATCACTAGCTATTAGGGAAATGCAAATCAAAACAATAAGATATCATCTTACACCTATTAGACTGGCTGCTGTTACAAAAAAAAAAAAAAAACCTGAAACCACAAGTGCTGAACAGGATAAGGAAGAATAGGAACACTCACTCACTGCTGGTGGGAATGTAGAATGATGTAGCCACCGTGGAGAATGGTTTGTCCATTCCTCAGGAAGTTAAGTATAGAATTGCCATATGATCCAGCAATCCCATTTCTGGGTATATACCAAGAAGAATTGAATGCAGGGACATAATCATATATATGCACACCAATGTTCATTGCAGCATTATTCACAATGGCCCAATGTTGAAAGCAACCCAAGTGCCCATCAATGAAAGAATGGATAAGCAAAATATAGAATTTACATAGGATGGAGTAAGAAAGAATGAAGTATTGACACATGTGACAATATGGATGAATTTTGAAGTTGAGTGAAGTAAGCCTGTCACTAATGGAAAAATATTGCATGATCTCACTGCTATGAACTAAGGATATTGAGCAGACTTGCAGAGGTAGAGTCTGGAAGACAGTATACCAGGAGATACAAAGCAAGTAGAGAGTGGTCAGCTTATGCTCAAACTGGGTAGAATCTCTGATAGGTGGATGAGGGACATTTGGCAGTGGAAGGGGGGTGATGGTGTAGCAATGTGATGGGGTCTATGATGATTGAGTTTGAGTGTGAGCAGGACTGGGGATTGTGGGTTGGTAAATCCATAAAGCTTGGGGAGGGCTGGAGGAAGGAACAGTGAACTCTGGGGAGGTTGATGACTGTGGTTGAGAATACAGTTATGAAAGTCTTCTTTTTGCAGCTATGGCAGGGGAGAGCCACTGGTTCTGGCTGTCAGTGGTGGGATGTATGTGGTTGAAGGGTACACCTGAAGCATGCCTCTAAGAATAGGGATATATACATGTGGTCATAGAGTGTTATCTTAGTGGGTGGAGACCCACACAAAAACCAATGAAATATTAAATTCTCATTCTGGGGAGTACAGCTACATTCTCTAATAGAGTGGCAAGGATCTCTAGAGTTCATATGCAGTGCCTAATAAAAGAAAATAGGCCAATACACTAAGCACTCGACATTAATACTTGTATTTATGAACCTTTTTCTTGTAAAATTGAAGTTTGGTCTAATAAAATCTATTGCCTAAGAGTTGCTGCCTGAAAACCTCTTTGTTACTGAAATATGGCCTCTCTCTAAGCTCAGCTCAGCAAATAAACTCACTAACCTCTGCCCAGCATGGGACATGGCTCCTTTGAATAAGCCTCCCTGGCACTGAGGGATTGATAGCAAGAGCAAACCAGTGATGCATTTGTAAAAACACCTTGACCAAAAGAGGAAAACATTAAATACAAAATAGTTTTTGTGGTTATGAGATTTCACAGTGAGTTGGGAGATCATTCCAGATGTTACACTTAAGCGAGTCTTAGGGGGATCTCACTATTGCCTCAGCAAAAAAAAAAAAAAGCCTCAAACAGGGGTGCTACCAAGAGCTCTAGAGATATCTGCATGCTATAGGTATAGGCAAGGCAGTAACCCCATGAAATCAGCATTCTGTCAGTGGGCCTTACCTTGAAATATATGATAACCTATTTCCCCACTGTAACAGAGTTAGGCTCATTTATAATTTCCCTACATGCAATTCCTCTACTTCTTTTATTTGAACCTGTAATTGCCACTATACCCATTAAATATATGTCTCAGAGACTTAAATCTTTGGTCTCTTTCTTTGTTGGTTGAACCCTGATTTTCAGCAGCATTTCAGCCAATACTTTCTCTTCGGTTCAACAGACTCCCCCAGGTCAACTAATTAAATGATGATGATGGACAGCATCCATCCTCAAAAGTAAAGATTATGTAAAATTGGAAGCAGTTCCTTCCATCTGCCCCATGAGATCTAAGCCCCCTCTCAGTGTGAAGCAGGGCAGACATCACCATCTCCAAATCCTCAACATTGAGGAATGAACAGATATAAGGGTGAAATGCAACCATGAACAAAAGTAAACTCATCATTATTGTAGTAACAGAAGAACTTGTAACATTGACATAAAGATAGTGGTTATCTTAGGTTCAGAGGGAATGGGGAGGGAAGAATAGGTGAAACATATGGCAATTTTAGGGTGCTAGAATTGTTCTGCATGCTTTTGCAACGGCAGATTCAGGCCATTACACATTTTATCAAAACCTATAAAACTGGTGCTAATATAAACCATAATATAAACTATAGTCCATGGTTACTAACAATGCTTCAATATTTGTTCATCAATTATATCAAATATACCAGACTCATATAAGATGTTATTAATAGGGAGAAATGTGAGAGGGGAAAGTATTGGGGTACATAGGAATCCCCTATATTTTTATTCTGCTTTTCTGAAATCTAAAACTTCTTTTAAAATAAAGTTAAAAAGTAATGTTGTGTCCTTCAGTAATAAATGTAATTTTTTGTAAAATCCAGTATGAATCCACCAATTGTTTTTCAAATGGTATGTATTTTTACATGAGTCTGTCCAAAAGCTTCCCAGTTAAAAATGTTATTGTTCACTGCTCAGTGACAATTCCAGCACACCTTTCAGAGGGCATCATTCTGAAAATTTAAAATTTCTCCATTTCTCTCTCTTTAAAAACACAAGAACATCTTCCAGAAGACCTTCAGAGTTTTTCTCTCTTGTTATATTGGCTAGAAGTTTATCACTTGCCTATGCTTATATCATTACTGTAAGAAGGTTGTCATTATCATACTTGCTTTAGTCTAATCTAAATTTAATCCACGTTTACTTCTTTAGGTTGGGAATAGGCTCAATTTCCCAAAAAGCATGATCAACTGACACCAGAATAAAATAAAATCTGATAGAAAGGAAAACTGTGAGCAATTAACAGTCTGTCATACCCAAACATTTACTGATTACCCCTTTTCTATCCTATATCTTTTTTTTCTCTCTCTCCCTTTTACTCTTTCTCCTTTTCACCTCTGCTAGTTTTTTCTCACTGACAATTTATACATGATCAATTTTCTCCATCCCCAAACATATTCATTCTCAGTAAATCCCCCATTTTAGAGACTAATTAGCTCTTTATAGCAACCTTATATTTTGCAACCTTTAATTTTGCAAAAGAAAAATACTGAGGCAGAGAGAAGTTGGAGAACTAACCAAGTTCACATATATTGGTTAGAAATTAATATTAATAATGACCAATGAAATATTAATTGATACATTTACTTTCAAAATCTTTCTTTCAATTCAATTTACAAAATATTTTCCAAGTATTTTCTATGCATAAATATAGCTACTGGATGATTTCAATTATTATCCATTGACATTCCTTCCAGTTATCTAATTTTATCTATGGTTTATTCATAGGCTTAGAAAATTTAAATGAGATTCATTGAGTCATATAATTAGTTAGTGGAACTATTGGGAATCATCTCCAAATTCATGTCTTTGGTGGTTTTGAGGATTGAATGAAGTACCCCAGTAAAGACAGGTTCTTAATCTAAATCCATGTTCTTAATCGAATAAACCCATTTGTAAATGGTATCTTTGAAGATGTTAGATTTTGAACTCAGTTATGAACAGGATCTTTGAAGATACTATTTAGGTATGGCAAAACTCTATGTGGACGGAATGTAATCTCCATAACTGGCAGCCTTATTATGTGAGGAAGTTTGGAAACTATCAGAGATACCAGAGTCAGAGAACACCACAGGAGGTGACTAATTACATTGCCATGTGACAGAGGGCTGCCATTACTCTAATGCTACTGACTCCAAGAGACAGCATGACCTTGCTGAGATGTTGATTTTGGACTTCCAATAAATGCTTATTGTTTAAGCTAACCCATTGTGTTGCATTGTCATAACAGCACTGGCAAATTTAGATATGTGTTTAATTTCTCTAGAATATTACCATATGCTGTTCATGTAGAGGATGTCACTGTTTTTAAATCTGAACTTCTTTTTACATTTCCTTCCACCCTGTAGGCTCTAAGAAATTCCCAGAATCAAATGTGTCTTGATATTGCTCCAGACTTTTCAAGAGGTAGTAAAGGAAGTTACAAGATGTTCTATTTTCTCTATCACTCTTTCTTGAGCTTCTCCACATGGATCTGTCTCAGGAATAAGCAGTGCCTGCCACTCTTGTTAGAAACAAGAGCTAGTCTGAGTCAGAATTTCTGTCCCATCACATCCAGTGGATAAAACACATCATAGCACCAATCTCTGAAGAAGTAAAATAACATATTTATTAGAACACAACCTTAGAATCATATCAGCCTGACCATAAAACCAAGATTTACTTATTATTAGCACTGAGATCTTGTCTAAGTCATGTTCAAAGTTAGCACTAATTTCATTATATGCAAAATGGAAACATTAATATCTCCCTCGCTATATAATTCTCACATAATGAGTGATCTATGCTTAGAAAATGGCTAATATTTATTAATTCATATGGCATTTACAATTGTTTTAACTCCTTCAACCTTTTCAGGAAATCACAACATCACTGTCAGTTATTTTAGTGATAAGATCTAATATCTTATTGAAAATTTTTTATTATTATCAATCTTGAATAAGTATTGAAGATGACAAAGCTTGCCTTTCTTTTCTCCTAATTTCAGCATTCTTTCAGAATCTTATGAAATGTTGAGTAAAATAAAGCAAACTATATAAATGAAATGAAACAGTAATTGTCATGAACCTGATCAGTAGCTTCATGAGGTCTCATTTTCTGTACAGAAAGTGACAGTAGCAAACAATGAACCTTTACTCTATCTCAGCAGCATTATAAGCACAATTCATGCATTATCTCATATAAACCCAAAACAGTCCCATGAGATTGGTACCTTATCTTCTTCTTTGTACAGATATGGGAACTGAGACAAATAGACATGGATTATCTTGCTAAAGTTTGCATAGTTAGTAAGTAGAAGAGACAACCTTAGGTGGTTAGACTAGTATTCCAAAGCTCTTACTCTTGTGAATAATTCCAACTTTTAATATTAGATAATAATATTTCTAGCTTGCTTCTATCTATCCTCATGGCATCAACAGTAAAATAGAAATTTTGTACTGATCTGGATTATTTCACATGCTTAGTTTATCTTTAATTCTTTGAAATACGTATCAGTAGTGTTCTTTTATAGCCTCTAATTAGTTCATACATGCAAAATCTCAACAGTAGAACATTTTATACCTTATATCCCAGACTGGGGTTCACTTTCAAACTACTTCCACAAAGAGTCTGCTAACTTAGCCTAACTGGATCTCCCTCCTGCCCACCCCCCAACTATGGTCATAGATGCTACAGTCACAAGAGAGAACAGGTGAACTGTTTTGGCTGCCAACTTGACTGAAGCTGATAATTCTAACCCCCTGGGACCTGAATGTTCAGAATACACTTAAGTAATATCAATTTAAATATTCCCTGAAATCACACTTAAAAATGTTGCTTAGGACAGACACTGGAAATTCCTGAATCTAGAAAAAAACATAAGCATAACCAGCCACAAGGAACAGATGCTGTTTGTCTCTGTTTCCAAGCCATGCACGGACCAAAGTCACTAAACCTAGGCTGAGAACAGTCTTTCTCAGTAGAAGTCTTAAAAGAGCTGAAATTAGGAACCTGCTACTCCAGGACAGCTGTATTTGCTGCTGAGACCATGATGCTGGCAATCCATAATTTTTCTGATTCAACATAGTTTCTTATTTTCAGTGTTTAAAATTTGTTTCCAACTAAACTGAAGTGGCTCTATAGCTTACTTCATATAGCCATTAAAGAGCAAATGTGCACAGAAGAGGCTTCTGGAGAGATGTCCCCAAAACTTTTAAATTTTTCCCCAACAATTCCCACTGAAGCTTAAAGTACTGGAAATTTTCTTTCTGTTTTTTTTTTCTTTTTTTAACTATTTATTTTTTTTATTGTGTGTAAAAATCAAAATTTTCACAATACATACCAATATTTGTAAAATGATATATAAATACATATACATATATGTGCATTTGTTTACATAAATGTTATTTGTTATATATATATATATTATTTTTTTTAAAGGTGCTTAGATTACCTAAATATTACTCAGAAATTACAGGGATTCCCATGTTCCCCACCGGCCACACCTCCAACAACATCCCACACCACCATTCCTCATCCGTGTGGTACAACACCCGCAATGGATATACACATCCTGGGGCCTTGCCACCGAGCATAGACCACAGTTCACATCACAGACCACACTCTCTCCCACCCAGTTCTGCATGGTATATTCTGATGGAAAATGGCCTACATTTGTCGCCGCTACACCACTCAGGACAACCCCCAAAGTCCCAAAAAAGCCCCTGTATTTCAACTGCCCCTCCTCTCCCTGCCCCAAAAATATCCAGTGGCCACCGGCTCCACCTCACTGTTACAATTTCTTCCATTGCTTGAATCACAATATGTCTACAACAGAACACCATGGAAATTTTCTGATTGAAGAAATTTATTATCTGAGCTGGGATGCTTGTAGATCACATTCACATCATCTGTGGGCTTATATGGCAAAAATAAATTCTGCCCAAGAACTCTGATTTACTGGGCAGTTTCTCTAAACAATCATTTCTGAATCAGTAATTGAGAGAAAGAATTACTATACTTAAGGGAAAAATGGATCAATTACAAAGCAACCGTTACTGATGGGTCAGTGTTTGCAAACTCCATGCAAAGTGTTGTCTACAGATATGATGCATTGTAGATCCTGTTACATGTCTAAATGTATTCAGAGAGTTATATATGAACAGTGATTACTTTGTTGATATTTTTCTTTCAAGGTGACACTAGGGTCTTCAGTTTACAGGTAAGTAGAATCTAAATGTGTGTTCTATTACCACAGATCTTTATGAACAATGACCAACATATATAATATATGCATGAAAGCATTCATTGAGATATTAAGGGGTCAGATAGAAGGAATACTGTAAAACTTTTATTATATTATTTTACTGATAATAAAGGCAATTATTCTCTTCATAAAAAATTAGGATCATAAAATTGATTAAAAAAAAAAAAGAACATGAACGTTGTCCATATTCCATAATTCAAATAAGCACTTAATCTTTATTGTCTTTTTGAGAATCTTTTCTATTATACATGTCATTTTATGCAATTTAGTTTATGTCATTTTACATTTGTATTCCCACTCACTATTATACTGAAATCACTTTTCAGCATCAATATTTCTTAAAAATTATCTTTATGTCCACCTGATATTTCATAACTACACAACATATACATTTAAATGTTCACTTCGGTATAGACATTTTGATTATCTTTACATTTTCAATATTGTGGAAAAATATTGTGAAACACAACAGGTACACATACATTTACTGGAACAAAAAACAACCAATTTGGAAGTCTTTTTATATAAATCCATTTTATTTTAAGAATATTTAATAGCAAAACTGGATAATAGAGCACTTGTACATATTTGTAAATTTGCCAGTAAAAAATATTTCACTTTTTAAATTTCATTTCTTTGAGAACTCATAGACTAGAGGGTAGTTCAGATGTCTATATTTTTTCATGCGAATTACCTTTTCATTATTTTTGCCTCTTCTTTATTTGCAAATATTATTTCTATAGTAACAGTTTTCTGTCAAGTGTTGCAAACATGTTTCCAGTTTGATCCCTGTGTTTATATATTTGAATCTATCAATTTTATGCTATGATTTTACCACTGCATATTTTCATAACATGTCTTTCCTATCCAGAGATCAGCTACCTATTTATTGCTTTGTTTACTATTATTGATCAGGTTGATGCTTTAAGTTTTTAATACATAGAACTTTATTTTTATTTTATTTCATTTTATTTGGTGTTGATATGAAAAATAGAGTTTCCTTGTTTTGGGGGTTTCTATTTACCTTTCTTTAAATACAGAAGTAAGTTTTCAGAAAAATCACATTGAAAAATATAAATTTCCAATATGACTCCCTGATATAATTAATATCTTGCATTAATATGGTACATTTATTACAACTAAAGAATATTATTACTATAATCATGCTATTAACTGTATCACAATTACATTAGGACTCACTGTTTTTGTGATAGTCATCTGTCCTTAATAATTTTTATTCTACTGATATATACACAAGCTAAACTTACATTGTTTTGATAAATATTTACCAGTGGCTGAACAAACGTTTATTACCCCACTGAAACATGCATAGTATTCTTTAAAATATTGTTCATATTAATGTCCTTTTAGGATTTGACCTTACCTGTTTCTAACTGAAAATATTTGTAATCTTCACTGTTCATCAATAGGATTTTGAATTTATTTATCTAGTCAAATATTTTCTTTTGCCTCATACATTGATTTCTCCATGCAAATTTTTCCACATACAGTTTTTTTATTCAAATATTCTTTGGTGAATACTTACTTCATTATATTCACTCAAGTTCATTTATTTTTCTCTTAAAATTATAACAAAGAATTATTTTAAGTGTAATGTTTAGGTAATATGTTTTTCTCATTGTGGAGCTTTTAATAATCATGTAGAGATGTGTGGAAAACTGAATTTTTACCTTTATGATACAAACTTTGACATAAGAAATATTGATGTTTTTCAATTCTGCTATGCCCTTTGTTATTTTTCCTACATTATACATGAAAATAATTGGACTCCATAAGACTATGACCTACACACAACATTACATGGCTACTTATCAGTGAAAATAAAATGTCAATATAGTCAGTCTATCCTAAAGAATGTGCTCTAAACAATAAATTAAGAGAGCATTTATGTTCTCATATTAAAATATCTGTATTCTAAACAGGTAGAGAATGTTTCATAATCTTCCTTAAATGGAGTATTGAATTGCAAAAAGAACCCTGAGATTTATTATGATAGGAGTTCCCAAAATGCTAAGTTTTAAATTTAGAAATAAATTTTGTGAATATTGGGTGGCATCAAGCAAGATATTCTTACAGAGTTGTTTGATAAGGAATCTATGATAATCTGATGCAATTCTGTTTCGATGATGCTTGAGATCAAAAATCTAATTTCCGTATGTATATTTCTGCTGTCAAGTATTCATACAGCTTAGTTGTGTATGAAATTTCACTTCATGATTCCTAATTTTAAATAGAACTCACCTGATGTTTGATAGTCTGCCTAAAACAAGATAAACCTAAAAAGACTAAGAAATTCTGTAGCTTTCCTCATCAGCTCGAATGACTAAAACAGAAACACAGGGAAACAGACACTCATGAATTTTAGTCTCTGGTTGTCCTTAAATGTCCTCTTTTTATTCCTCATTT
>JAQZBX010013955.1:19255-39278 GCA_029593785.1 Cabassous unicinctus | reverse complement strand
ACCACGATTTATTGGACATGTGTTCTTCAGGATAGACAGACTATTTAAGGATATACATTCTTGGATCCTTCTCCAAGATAGACCATATCTTGGGTCACAAAACAAGTCTCAATAAATTTAAAAAGATTGAAATTATACAAAATACTATCTCTGATCATAACAGAATGAAGCTGGAAATAAATAATGGATAGAAAAGGGGAAATTCATAAATATATGGAGATTAAACAACACACTCTTAAATAATCAGTGGGTCAAAGAAAGAATTGCAAAAGAATTCAGCAAATATCTTGAGAGGAATGAAACTGAGAATACAGCATATCAAAACCTATGGGACACTGCAAAGGCAGAGCTGAGAAGGAAATTTATAGCCCTCAATGCTTACATTAAAAAAGAAGAAAGAGCTAAAATTGAAGGTATAACTGCACACCTGGAGGAACTAGAAAAAAACAACAACAAACTAATCCCAAACCAAGCAGAAGGAAAGAAATAGAAAAGATCATAACAGAAATAAATGAATGAAATTGAGAACAACAACAACAAAACAATAGAGAGAATAGAAAGAACCAAAAGTTGGTTCTTTGAGAAGATCAACAAAATCGATAAACCCTTAGCTAGACTAACAAAGAAAAAAGAGAGAAGACGCAAATAAATAAAATCAGAAATGAGAAGGGGGACATTATCACTGACCCTGCAGAAATAAGAGATCACAAGAGGATACTATGAACAACTGTATGCCAAAAAACTAGACAATGTAGACAAGATGGATAAATTCCTAGAAATACATGAACCATCTACACTGACACTAGAAGAAATAGAAGACCTCAACAAACCAATCACAAGTGAAAAGATTGAAACAGTCATCAAAAACCTCCCAAAGATGAAAAGCCCAGGACTGCTGGCTTCACAGGTGAATTCTACCAATCATTCAAAGATGATCTAATGCCAATCTTGCTCAAGCTCTTACAAAAAATGGAACAGGAAAGAATGCTACCAAACCCATTCTATGAAGCCAACATCACCCTAATACCAAAACCAGATAAAGATGCTACGAAAAAAGAAAATTACAGACCAATATCTCTAATGAATATAGATGCAAAAATACTCCACAAAATACTTACAAAGTGAATCCAAAAGCACATTAAAAGAATTATACACCATGATCAAGTGGATTTTATCCCAGGTATGCAAGGGTGATTTAACACAAGATAATCAATTAGTGTAATAAGCCACATTGATATATTGAAGAAGAAAAATCACATGATCCTCTCAATTGATGCAGAAAAAGCATTTGACAAAAGACAGCACCCTTTCTTGATAAAACACACTCCAAAAATAGGAGTAGAAGGAAGCTTTCTCAACATGATAAAGTACATATATGAAAAATATACTGCTAGCATTGTACTCAACGGTGAAAGACTGAAAGCTTTCCTGCTGAGATCAGGAACAAGACAAGGATGCTCACTGTCACCATTGTTATTCAATATTGAATACAATATTGAATATTGTGGTACAAGTTCTAGCTAGAGCAATTAGGCTAGATAAAGAAATGAAAGGCACCCAAATAGGAAGAGAAGTAAAACTTTCACTATTTTCTGATGATGTGATCCTATATCTAGAAAATCCTGAAAAACCCACAACAAAGCTTCTAATAGACGAGTTCAGCAAAGTGGTGAGATATGCGATTAATATGCAAAACTCAATAGCACTTCCATACACCACTGATGTGCAATCTGTGGAGGAAATCAGAATAAAAATCCATTTATAATAGCAACTAAAAAATCCAAATATTTAGGAATAAACTTAACCAAGGATATAAAGGGCCTGTATTCAGAAAACTATAAAACATTGCTAAAAGAAACCGAAGAAGACTTAATAAATGGAAGGGCAGTCGTGTTCATGGATTGGAAGACTAAATATTGTTAAGATGTCAATTTTACCCAAGCTGATTCACAGATTCAAAGCAATCCCAATAAAAATCCCAACAGCTTTTTTTTTTTTTCCAGAAATGGAAAAGCCAATTATCAAATTTGTTTGGTTGGGTAAGGGACCCCAAATAGCCAAAAATATCTTTAAAAAGAAGAACAAAGTTGGACAACTCTCACTTCCCGACTTTAAAGCCTACTACTTAGCTACAGAGAGTGGTAAAATCAGCATGGTACTGGCATAAAGACAGATAGATTGACCAATGGAACCAAATCAAGAACTCAGAAATAGACCCTCACATCTACAGTCAAGTGATTTTTGACAAGACAGTCAAGCCTTCCCAGCTGGGCCAGAACAGTCTATTCACCATTGAGTATGATATTAGCTGTGTACTTTTCTATTCCTATCTTTCATAGTGTTTTTTATCAAAAAAAGTTTGCTGAATTTTGTCAAATGCCTCTTCTGCATCACTAGAAATAATCATGTAATTTTTCTCTTTCCATCAGTTAATGTGGTATATTACATTAATTGATTTTCTTATGTTGAAATACCTGGGATAAAGTCCACTTGATCACGGTATATAAATCATTTGATGTGTTGTTGGATTTGATTTGTAAGTTTTTTGTTGAAGTTTTTTTTGCATCTATGTTAATTAGAGAAAGAGGTCTGTAATTTTCTTTTCTTGTAGCATCTTTATGTGGCTTTGGTATTAAGGTGATGTTGGCTTCATAGAATGAGTTAGATAATGTTCCCTTCTCTTCAATTTTTTGGAAGAGTTTGAGTAGGATTGGCATTAGTTTTTTTGGAATGTTTGGTAGAATTCAGCCATGAAGCCATCTGGTCTTGGGTTTTTCTTTTTTGGGAAGTTTTGGATGACTGATTCAATATTGTTCCTTGTTACTCATCTGTTTAGGTCATCTATTTCTTCTTTCATCAGTGTAACTGTTCGTGTTTTTCTAGAAATTCATCCATTTCATCTAAGTTGTCCACCTTGTTGGCATACAACTTTTTTTTATAGTATCCTATTATGATTCTTTTTATTTTTGTGGGGTCAGTGGTGATGTACCCTCTCTCCTTTCTGATTTATTTATTTGCATCTTCTCTATGTTTTTGTTAGTCTAGCTAAGGGTTTGCCACTTTCATTAGTTTTCTCAAAAAACCAGCTTTTGGTTTTGTTAATTCTATTTTTTTAAAATTCTCTATTCCATTTAATTCTGTTCTAATCTCTTATTTCTTTTTCTTGCCTAATTGCTTAGGCTAGAACCACAGTATAATGTTGAATAACAGTGGTGACAGTAGGTATCCTTGTCATGTTCCTGATCTTTGAGAGAAAGCTTTTAGTCTTTGACCACTGAATATGATGTTAGCTGTTGGTGATTCATATATGCCTTTTATCACTTAGAGAAATTTTACATCTATTCCTACCTTTTATAGTGTGTTTTTATCAAGAAGGGGTTCTGAATTTTGTCACATGCCTTTTTTTTTTTTTGCATCAATTGAGAGGATCATGTGGTTTTATTCCTTTATTCTATTAATGTGGTGTATTTCAGTCTGAAGAACTCCCTTTAGCATTTCTGGTTGAGCAGGTCTAGTGGTGACAAACTCTCTCAGATTTTATGTATCTTGGAATGTCTTAATCTCTCCCTCATTTTTGAAAGAAAGTCTCATTGGATATAAAATTTTTGGCTGGTATATCAGTTTGGTAAGAGTTGCTGGGAGCAATATACCAGAAATGGGATGGCTTTTACAATGGAAATGTATTAGGTTAAAAGCTTACAGGTCTGAGGCTGTGAAAATCTCCAAATCAAGGCATCATCAGAGATGCTGTTTCATTAAGGTCAGCTGCTAGTGATCCTGAACTCCTGCCATGTGGCAAGACACAATGTCAGCTCTGCCGTTCTGAGTCTCTGCCTTCTCCTCCAGGCTAATTTTCTCCCAAGCTCAGCCGTGAACGATCAGGCACATGGCTCATCACTCCCCTCTCCTCCAGTCCTTGTCTCTTTCAGCCTCTTGGGGGCCTCTTTCTGTGCCTCTATGCACTGCTGATTCCAGCATCTTGGGGTTTCTCTGTCTCTGTAGCTTTTTATTCCTCCATTTATGAAGGACTCTGGTAAGAGGATTAAGACCCACCCAGGGTTCCACAATCTAATCAAAGGCCCTTAACTGAAGTGATCTACTCAAAAGAAATCTAATCAGAAGGTCCCATCTACAATGGATTTATAGGCACAGGCAAGGGTTTGCTTTAAGAACAGGATTTTCTGGGGTCCCAAAAGACTAAGACCAGCACAGCTGGCAATTGTTTTCTTTTAGCATTTAAATATGTCATCTCACTACCTTCTTGCCTCCAAAGTTTCTGATGAGAAATAGGCACTTAATCTTATTGGGAGTCCCTTGTATATAACACCTTGCTTTTCTCTTGCAGCTTCCAGAACTCTTTCCTCATGATAGTTTGATAGTTTGACTACTGTGTATCTTTGAGTTTATCCTGTTAGGGGTTCGTTGGGCTTCTTGAATGTCCATATTCATGTCATTTGTTAAATGTGGGGAGTTTTCCGCCATTATTTCTTTGAATATTCCTTCTGCCCCTTTCTCTCTTCCTTCTCTCTCTGGGACTCCCATAATGCATATAATGGTATGCTTTATGGTATCCGGTAGGTGTTATAGGCTCTGTTCTCCTTTTAAAATTGTCTTTCTGCTCCTTGGCCTGAATAACTTCAATTGTCTTGTCTTTGATTTCACTGATTCTTTCTTCTGCCAGATCCCATCTTCTTCAGAATCTTTCATTTCAGTTACTGAGGTCTTCAACTCCAGTATTTCTGTTTGGTTCTTTTTTAAATTTTCTATCTCTTTATTGAGGTTCTCATATTGTTCATTCATTGTTTTCCTAGTGTCCTATAGTTCTTTCTCTGTGTTTTCCTTTATCTCCTTCAGCATATTGTGGGTCATTTTTTAAAAAAAATCTTTGTCCACTATGTCCAAAATCTTTGTTGATGGATCTGAAATTTTTCTTGTTCCCTTGGGTGGACTATCATTTCCTGTTTCTTTGTTTATCCTAATATTTTGTTTCAAACTGTATATTTTAACATCTTAAAGTGTTAACTGTGATTTGGTGCCTGAGCTATGTACACCTTAAGTTTGAATCCAGCTAGTGATATGACAGAGATTTCCTTGGGTGCCAGGAGCTAACAAAACAACACCTTTCACGGTTTTTGCAAATTACTTCTGTGTTGGCTGGTGCTCTGCCTTTCAGTTTAGCTCTCCTATCAAGAGCTAGGCAAAAGTGAATTGCAGTGTCCTCTGTCTTTTCTGAACCTGCAGCTTGTCTTGTGCTTGTGCTTGCTCATGGCCTTAGGAATTTCCTTGTTTACAATAATTCGAATACCCCATCTTCTCCCTATGAAGTAGACTTTCTTCTCCTCCTGAGCACTATATTGTATAACTTAGTGCAGGTAATCCCTTGCCCCAGGCGGCTTTGACTTAATTGTTTCTTATACTGTTTTAGCTGTCTGCAAGCTGCTTCTGCCAGCAGGGCAAGTTCTGGGAGGGTGAGGCAGAGAAGAATTTCCTGGTTCAGTCTTTTAGATTATCACCTTATAGACTGACAGCAACATATAGGCACCCCAGTATGTGCATAGAGATACTCTGCTCCCTCTGGAATAGGGCCAGGAGCCCACAGTAGGAGTGCAGGCTGGTTCCATATCACACTGGGAAGGTAGGAGAGGGACCCGCAAGGGTGCCAGGAGCTTTATTTTTATTTCTTTATTTTTTTACCACTTTTAAATCTGCTTTTTCTTGATTTGGCATTCACCTAGTTACTGCAACCCTTTAACTGTTTTGCAGAGTTTTTACAAAGATGGCTCTGCCAATTGTTGCTAGTTGTTCAAAGATTCTGTGGGGGAACAGAACCCTGGAGCATCTTATGCTGCCATCTTGTTTGACCACTATCAAGATTTTAAAATTTTAATGAAGTCCAGTTTATCTATTTTTTTCTTTTGTTGCTTGTGTTTGCAATTTCAGATATAAATCCCCTTTTGGGTTGAGTTTCAATGCATTAGTTGAGTCTCCCTGGTAAGGTTAGGAGCCAGGACCCAAGCCACGTCAAGTGGCTTGCAGTCCCTGGCTCCATCCATTAATTCTGCAGCTATCCAATTCACTAGGAGACTTCAGCAGCAAATTCCTATTTTAGCTTAAATATACAAGCGATCATATTTAGATGATTGGCTTTAAAAGACATATGTTGCAGGATAATTTTTTTTACCTTAATTTGAACTGCTTCTAAATTAAAACCTAAAAAAGTTTTTAACTTACCTGTTCATGTTCTTTGTCTATTTATTAGTGAGATTATTATTCTTTTTTAAAAACTAATATTGAAGAGCTCTTTTCCGAAAGCAATACAATTGCTTTTTTATGTATATTGTGTTTTTATTTCAATGGCAATTTTTTAAAAAAGTATTTCTAGATTATCTGGATTACTTCTGGAAAGAAACTTTAATGCCCTACATTTGCATTTTTAAAGTTTGTGAACTGAAGCCCAAATGATATCATGGCATACTGTATGAATAAAGGGTTTTTAGGAGCTTGAATAAAGTGGTAGGAAAATGGAATCCACCCCAGCACATGGTAATATAAGCAAGCAGAATTCTAAAGATCCTCCTCTCTGGCAGCCAGTACCATATTCCATATTTAAGAGTGGCTCTACTGAGTGGCCTGTAATTGCATGCAACACCTAAGACAGTTTATAGGCGGTGAAAAAATGTTTTTCTTCCCAATTCCAGCAATAATTGACTTAGATAATCTTTAATGTAGGTTTGAATTATGCTACAATGTTAATCTTTTCCTCCAATGAATAAAAGAGCTTTATAGAATTATTATTTGAAGATTGTTTATTGGTGAAATTTGAAGTGAATGTAAGCTCGAAGTTTCCAGGACTTGCCAAAAAAAAAAAAAGCTTAAAGCTTACATGGTTTTGCACAATGCATTTGCATGAACAATCTTTCTTTGCATTAGCAGTTTTTTGCTTTTGTTTTTGTTTTTGTTGTTGTTTTTAATATGGAACACTTCACAAATTTGCGTGCCATCCTTGTGCAGGGGCCATGCTAATCAGCTCTGCATCATTCCGATTTTAGCATATGTGCTGCCAAAGCAAGCACTGCATTAGTGTTTTTGCAGTCAAATATTAAAAAAGATGAAATACAGAAACAGTCGTGAGAATCCATCTTTGCACCGTGAAACCCAATCAGTCACATCTGTCACATTAAATTGAAATTGTTCGTTTCAGTTTTATTGGTTCTAGTAAAGTTGGAGTATCTAACTTATAAATTTGTTTTGATTCTAGAGTTGTGTAAGAGCCACCAGGATCAGAACTTCAAAGCTTGTCTTAAATACATGTTTTTAAAAGATTATAAGAAAAATACTTTAATACAACACTGGGGATATGTAGTTTTTTTTTTCCCTTTTCCCTGAAAGACTAATTCTGACTGTCCCTAGGGCAGTAAGAGGACCTGCTGGCAGCTGGGTCCTGGTCCTAGACATCAAAGCTTCAGAAATATGAAGTTCTGATGGCTTAAACAATATGGTATTCTGTTTTTACCTCTTACCATTTGGTATAAGGTTCTAGATCTTTTTAAAAGATTTTTTTTTCTTATTGGTTTGATTTTTGTTATAATTTCAGTGGAACAGAGTAGAATTGTTTACAATGATCTCTGAAAATAACAGCTATGATATGACCTGATAAAAAACCTTATTGTGGGGAGCAGATGTGGTTCAAGCCATTGAGCACCCGCCTCCCACATGGGAGGTCCCCAGTTTGGTTCCTGGTGCCTCCTAGAAAAAAACCCCCAAACAAGCAAAACAAATGAAAAAACCAACTCAGGGGAGCCGATGTGTCTTGGTGGTTGAGTGCCAGCTTCCTACATACGAGGTCCCGGGTTCATTCCTTGGGCCCTGGTACCTAAAAAAAAAACCAAACAAACAAACAAACAAAAAAACCAGCATTGTGAACAAAGATTAAACCATATTGAGGGTAATGACATGTATGAGGCTAATGTGTATTTAACAAAAGAATTTATACAAAGGAAGCCTTTCCCTTCTCTCCTATCTATCCCTGAGTAACAATTATATCCCATGAACGTCATCTCATGCAGAAAAGAGAACTGAGCTAACAATTTCATTAAAGTAGAAAAATCAAATGAATAAAGATACCCAACCTTATGAGCACAATGACGATTTATTAAGCAGATATGGACCTACCGTCTTAAAGTCCTGGGTTTGCTGTGATTTATATTTCCTGTCAGGAATGCTCATATTTCAGTTATAAATAGAATGTGGCAGCAGATAGAGTAGCTTTTTAATTAGGTCATTACTGAGCCTGAGTGATTTATTTTCTTTGAAATTTGGCCATCTTTTTTTACTTCAGATTTGGTCCCTGTGTGATGATGCAACATGAAGAATTATACCAGACTTCCAGAGAGCTTTACTGCCTGGTCCCTCTCTCTTTCCCTCTATGTCTCTCTCTGAATACTTGCACTTGCTCTGTCCAAAACTCTGGCAGAAGGGGAAGGCGCTTGCACCATTTTCTTAGACTACAAATTGGGTATTTCTCTGGCCACTTTCCCATCTGGAATGAAAGGTCCCAGCTGGAGTTTGGCTAATGTCTGGCTTTCCTACGGCAATTTCCCTTCTTTCCCTAACTTTGTGACAGACGATAAGGGAGTGAGGGAGTGTGATAGAAGCATGGAAACGGCCACACAGCCGACATGTTAAAGGCAAACAAATGCACATATATGCATATGTATTTATATATCATTTTACAAATATTTGTATGTATTGTGAAAATTTTGATTTCTACCCACAATAAAAATAAATAAATAAAGGACAGTCCCGATATATTAAAAAAAGAAAAAAAAGAAAAAAAAGCAGCTGAGTGGAGTGGATGTAGCTCAAGTGGTTGAGCGCCTGCTTCCCGTGTCCTGGATCGATCCCGGGTACTTCCTAAAAACATTCCATTTCCCCCATATTCCTTATAAACCTAACTCTGTAGTAGCTTCTACAGGTTCTAAAGGAACAATGAAAATGAAAAAGACCCTCCTAGTCAATCTGCCTTCAGTTTGTGTGATTTTAGAGATGCTGGGAAGGGTCCTACATCTCAAAATTTCCCACACTCCTTCCCATCACAAGTGCATGACAAAAGCCATGGTTCCATGTTACATATATGTTACCACAATGAAAATTTCTTTTATAAAACCCGTAGAACTGTACAACGCAAAGAGTGAACTTTAATGTAAACTATGGGCTATAATTAATAATATAATTATAATAATGTTGTTTTATCAATGGTAACAAATGTACCACACTACTGTAAAATGTTAATAATAGGGGAAACTGAATGGGGGGGGATATGGGAACTCTGTACTTTCTGCAAAATTTTTCTGAAAACCTACAACTGCTCTAAAAATTTTTTTTAAGTTTAAAAAGCATTTATTGAAGACATACTTAATTCAAGGAAAACAGAGCACTGAGTTAGCCCCTGGGAGTATGAACGTACAGTGGTTACAATATGGCTTAAATAGGCTTCGTGGGACTATTATTTACACTATTTGTGCAATGGAAAAATGTTTTTCCTTCTAAACAGTTAATTTTTCATCAAACTTTTAGAATACAGTCCATCTGCAAACTGGATTTGACACTTAATTTCAGAAATTAATGAATTGGTAATAAAATATTGCAAACTAAAAAAAAAAAAAAGGTGTCATTTCTAGTGGTGGCACCATTGGTGGCCCTGACGGCTTTGGCGAACCTATATTTCTATCACCACTCCTGAAACACTCCCCACATATCCTTCCAAATAACCACACAGCTTAAGTTAGAGCCTGGAACGGAAATAGAGCTTCGCAAGTCCCACCCTGTCCATGACCCCTGCTCCAAACCCCTTCCTTCCAGATTGCCTTCTGCCTTACTCACAGGGCCATTCCGCTATGGTTGCGCCTGCGCTTGCTTTCTGATCTGAAAGCATGGCCTGGAAAGAACCAGCATTTTTCTCATAACTCATTTAACAGTAAAACCTGTCCTGAACTGAACCCTTTTGGTGGAAAAAACTGAACTGATCTGACCTAAGGCTATTTTTGGTCTGTATTTATGTACTGTTGTACAGTTGGTAATATCACTTTTCAATGTGGGAACTACTTGAGGGTCCTTAGGACTGTGCTTACTTTATCTTTGTCTCCCATGCTCAGCACAGGACTGTAACAAAATCAGTGTCCTAGAAATACTTGCTGAGTTTAATTGAATATTATATCTGAAGGCTTAGGAAATAAGCCAGTGATATCTTGCTGAACTGTCCTTCAGGATAAGAGTCATGGATTATTAATTAATTAAGCCAATTATTCACTTAAGTATTTATTGCTAATTAAATACATTTCAAACTTTTTGATATGTGTCAGGGTTGCAAAGATGAGTCATAAGCAGCCCCGTCTTTGTGCCTTTGTTAAGTTCACAGTCAAGTAGGGAAGAGGGCTAAGTAAACCAGGATTTTAAGACAGTGTGATGTGTATAGACATCACAAAAGAACAGAAGTCAGGCATCTCACCCCATTTTTCAGAAAGGGCTTTGAGGCATCGAGAAGAGTGTGTACACTGGCAAGGAGAAGGGACAAGGTGTGGAGCTTTTGTGGAACTGCAAACAGTCCAGCGTGGCTGGAGTGTGACCACCCAGAGAGGGTGGGCATGGGGAGAGAGCAGGAAGAAAGGAGACAGAAGTTAGTGGGGCCCAATCATGGAAGACGATGTTGTATGTATATAAAAGATTCTGGGTTTGTACTAAAGACACCAAAGGGTTTTAAGCTGGTGTGGCAGGTTGAGTTATGCACCCCAGAAAAAAACATGTTCTTTATCTTAATCCCATTCCTGTGGGTGTGACCCACTCTAAATAGGACCTTTTGAAAATGTTATTTTTAGTTAAGGTATAGCCAACTGAATCAGGATGGGTCTTAATTCTACTAGTGCAGGCCTTAGAGATAAAGCCACAGGGAGGAACTGGAAACTGGAAGTCAAGGAACCCAGAAAAGAAAGGACATTGCCATTGCCATGTGACGTGAAACAGGGACACAAGCCAAGGAATCCCAATGATCACCAGCACCCAGGACCAGAATGTTACAGACGTTGGGGAGAAGGCATCACCATGCTGATGCCTCGATTTTGGACTTTTTTTTTTTTAGGAGGTACTGGGGATTGAACCCAGGTCCTCGTACATGGGAAGCAGGTGCTTAACCACTGAGGTACGTCTGCTCCCTGATTTTGGACTTCTAAGCCCAAAACTTGAGCCAATAAATTCCTGTTGTTTGAGCCAATGGGAATACCATTGCGCAGTCTTTGTTATAGCAGCTTGGCAGGCTAAGACAGCTCAGGAGTGACAAGAGCAAATATGCATTTTAGAAAGATTACTTTAAACACTAAATACATTTTTATTTGTGCATAGGCATAGGGAATGGTGAGGCGGGATGGAGTGCCAGATTGTAGGATCTCCTCCATGGGGTCCTGGCTTCAGATTGTGGGCAGTTACTGAAGGAGTCAGTCCTTAGGAGAGAAACCTAGAGCTAAAAATGATACGAATTTTTTTATACAATCAAAGATGCTACTCCATGACTACATATAACACCTGTCTACTCCCTCCAAAATGGTACCGCTTTCCTCTTCCAAAGGAATCCTCATAATAGGGCAGGGGGAATTGTTGTTACTTCTTTCCATCTTCTCAGAGGCCTTGGGTCCTTAAAATGTCATTTCCCCCAATTCACTGTGGAGGGACTTTTTGAGGAAAAGGAAGAAAATGAAATTCCATCCTTCATCTGCAGAAAGTGCTCAGTGCGAAAACTCGGGGACGGCAGGGCTGGTGCTAATGAACAGGAATCAGAAGTGTTCCAAGGTTAGTGATGAGTGAGTCTGCAGAGCACTTAAAGGCCCAAGTCTCTTTTTCCTCCAGGAAAACGAAGGTAGGAATCACGACATGTTTTGCCAACCACAGCTGAGTTCTTTCAACGCCAGATGGGTTTTTCAATTCTATGGCATGTTGTGGCACCTTAATTCAAATATTATGACAAAGCAGCAACCAGGTGGGCTGAAAGACTGTGAGGAAACAGAAGATGTTGGAGTACTTGCTGCATAAGCAATGATGTTTTCTTCTTCTTTTTTAAATCACATTTCCTCTCCTGGCAGTAGCCCAGAGACTCAGATAAGGGCTGTGATAATGACTAATGTGCTTCCCGTAAGGTACCCAGTAACTACAAATCAGGTCATTTTTACACCAATATCACAAATCTTGATGCTTCAGTATCCACTTACATGTCTAGAGTAAATACAGCTGTTTGTGTTTTTTTTTTTTGGTTTTGTTTTGTTTTCCCAGAAGATACTCTCCCCCTGGTATATGTGAAAATTCCTGGGCATGCTTGCAAGAATCTGCTGTCTACTGATAGAGGGGAGATTGGACCAGCCCCAACAGCCATCAGAGTTGCTCCTTCAGTTGAGCCTCCAGTGACTACTGATCTTGGCCTCTTGAGCACCATGGCTGCCTCTGCTGTAGGGAGCCTGGGGTCTGCAGTCACTCCAGTCAACACAGCAGGACATCTGCCTCTGCCTCTGGTGTTGCTAATGTCAGTGCTAGGTCTTCAGGAGACTGATGCAGGCATGGAATCTGCTGGCCTTGGTGCAGACCTCTGCCAATTTGCCAAGGCAACAATCATTCCACAAGATGAGAAATGGCTTCCTCTCTCTGTGTTACCCACTCTAGCAGGGGAACTCTACCCCTGGTAAAGTGGTCTGCCTCCCAGTGGATTGTGATTCCTTTAGGTTCAATCAAGAGCCATTTGCCAAGGTGGGCCCACAGCCCTAAAATGGGTGGCTTGATGGGTTCTAGTGCTGGATTCTAGGACTTCACTTTGTATCAAACCTTCCTTGATTTTCTAGTTAGTTTAGGTCCCTCTGTTTTGTCTCCCAAACTACCTAGTACCTCCTCTTTCTTTTTGCAACTTTACTTCAAAGATGCTCCCTAGATCCTTGGGCTTTGGTCCTGATTTTGTGTCACCTTTTCCCTTTGTGCTGAGCAACCTCTCCAGAGCTCTACTGTCCTTCTCTGCTCCATAGCCTTAGTCCAGATCTGGCTCACTTCATCAGATATATTCTTACAGCCTGATAACTCAGTGGGGGACTTCCACTTCTGGGAAGATGGAGTAAATGTACTTTTCCCTATTCTTCCTACTAAATACAGGTAAAATCCCAGGACATTACATATAAAATAAGCATAAGAAAATTCTCAAAGATGGAGAAAAGACCGACTAGGGACCTTGGGACCCAGGGAACTAACTGATGATGAGTTAGTGTCCTCATATATTCTAGATTTGGAGACAAAGAAATCAGTAACCCAGAAACCCAATGAGCGCAGGCAAAAATGCTCAAAACAAAATATTGTTTTTCTCTAGCCAAAGGGCCAGGAAACCAGCCTAACAAGACGGAAAATTTCTATTCAGTAGTGTTTGGTGTTTCTAGCTGAACACCACAGAAAAATATTTGGCCCTACTTCCACCTGTGCCTGCAAAGGCCAAGTGGGAAGCCTAGATTTCTACCCTGGCCAGGTTGTAATGAGACACCCAATCCCCCCCTGCCAGGGTAGTATCAGAGAAGGCCAAGTAGGGATCTGGGCCTTTTATCCCTACCAGAAAGTAACAAGGGTACCCCATCCCCATGTGATGTCATTGGTGGCCATGTGGAGGCCGGTAACAAGGCACTCCAACCCCTCTCACACAGAAAAGGTATTAATGGAGGGATAGTGGGAGTTAGAACTACTATCCCTGCCCAGAGATAATGAGGAACACCTCTACTCAGGCATCAACAGAGACTAAATGGGGAACCTGGAAGTAATGAGGGTAATACACCCTCTTATCTCTGCTAGAGTGGAGTAAGAGGAAGTCAGTTAAAAAAGAATGACAGAGATATTGGAATTATCTGACAGACTTTAAAGTAGCCATCATAAAAAAACGCATCAACAAACAAGCTTGAAACAAATGAAAAAATAGAAAGTCTCAGCAAGGAAATAGAAAATATAAAAAACTAAATGTAAATTTTGGAACTGCAAAATATAGTACATATATAAAACCCAATAGATGAACTCAAAAGCAGAATGGAAGGACAGAAGGAAGAGTCAGTGAACTGGAAGATAAAACAATAAAAATTACCCAATCTAAATAATAGAGAAAATAAACTGGAAAAAAAAAAAAAAAAGAAGAACAGACCCTGTATTAGTCAGCCAGAGTGCTCATGCAAAGTACCAGAAATCTGTTGGCTTTTATAAAGGGTATTTATTTGTGGTAAAAGCTTACAGTTACAAGGCCCTAAAGAGTCCAACTCAAGCTTACTTCCTTACCAAACTCTGTTGCCACGTGTTGAAGCAAGATGGTGAGTGTTCAGCCTTCCTCTTTCCTCTTAAGGCTCTGTTGGTCCAGCTTCTTTCAATTTCAGCTGTAGGCTGGAGGGCTCATTTCTTTCCAGATCTGCTTAGCTGCTCAGGGCTCTGGTCTTTTCAGCTGTAAACTCTCAGGCAAATGGCTCATCTCTCCCTGGGGCCACAGGATCAAAGTTCTCTTCTGTGTCTATGGAGCTCTCTCTCTTTTCTTGCATATCTGCTTCTGTATGTCTCCTTGATTGAGTGTCCATTTATAGAGCCCACAAAGGGGACAGGCACTCAAACTGAGTCACCCTAATGATGTGGTCAATTCAAAGCCTGAAAAAGTACCTGAAGAAATATAGTTGAAACTTCCAAAATTTGGTAAAAGGCATAATCCTACAGATTCCAGAAGCTGAGTGAACCCAAAGAGGATAAACACAGAGTAATCCACACTAAGACACATCATAGTCAAACCTCTGAAAACTAATGACAAAAAAATTCTTGAAAGCAGTGAGAGAGAGATGATAAATCACATATAAGGAAAAACAATACAAATGACAGCAGATTTCTCATCAGAAACCATGAAGCCCAGATAAAAGAGACACAGTATTTTTACAGTGCTGAAAGAAAAAAATCTACCCAGAATTCTATATCCAATAAAAATTATCCAGTGTCAATTCTGGGTTGATTTCTTTCCTTTCAGCACTGGAAAAATATAGTGCCTATTTATATCCAGAGAAAATATCCTTCTAGAATGAAGGGGAAATCAAGACATACTCAAATGACAGAAAACTAAGAGAACTTATCATCAGCACATCTATCCTAAAAGAATGACTAAAGGAAGCTCTCTAAATAGAAAGGAGGTGATTAAAATAAAAAAGGACCTTGGAAACAGTGAAATTATTCTGTATGACACTAATGGTGGATACATGATGCTGTGTAATTGTCAAAACCTATAGAACTGTTGGACACAAAGCATGAACCCTAATCAACACTTAATCTTATGGAGGCTCCTTTGTATGTCACTTGTTACTTCTCTCTTGCAGCTTTCAGAATTCCCTCTTTGTCTTTGGCATTTGGCAGTTTGATTACAATATGTTGTAGTGTGGGTCTATTTGGGTTCATTCTGTTTTGAGTTTGTTGTGTATACTTTGGATATATAGTATATGCGTGTGTCTTGGATTGTGTAAAATTTTAGATATTTTCTTTATAGTTAACATGGGGATTACATTTAATATCCTAAATCTATTACAGTTTAGTCTGTGTTGATACCAACTTGACTTCAATAGCCTACACATGCTATGTTCCTATATCCTTCTGTCCCCACTTTTCATTTTGTTCTTGTCACAAATTACACCTTTATATTGTGTGCCCAGTATCAAAGATTTATGCTTTATTTTTATGCATTTTAATTTTAAGCCATATTAGAAGTAAAAGAGAATCACATATGTAAAATGCAGCAAAACTGGCATTTATATTTACCCATATGGTTACCTATGGTGGAGGCCTTTACTTTTCATACAGTTTTGAATTACTGTCTAGTTGTCCAGGACAACTAGATATGTCATGCCGTCCTTTCCTTTCAATATGAAGCACTCCCTTTAGTATTTCCCATAAGGCAGAGTTAGTCATAATGAATTCCCTCAGCTTTTGTTTGTCTGGAAATGTCTTAATTTCTCCCTCATTTTTGAAGGACAACTTTGCTGGATATATTATTTTTGAACAACATTTTTTTTTCTTTTAGCACTTTAAATGTGACCTCTGCAAATGTCTCCCTTCTTCAAATCGTTCCACTTCCCAGCCACTCTCCATGCAGAGAGATGTTCTTAAAAGATAGATCTGACCACATTACTCTCTTACTTCCAATCATCCAATGGCTTCCCATTGCATTTAAGATAAATCTGAAATAGCTGACAGGGATACAAAGCCTACCTGGTTTGTCCTGTGTCTTTCTCAGCAGCTTCCTTGCTTGCCACACTCCCCCTTTGCTTCTAGCCACATTCTCTTCTAGCTTTTTCAACTAGTCAAGTCCCTTCCCCCCTCCAGCCCTTTATACATGTGATTCCCTTTGCCTGGAATGTTCTTCATGTGGCCAACTCCTTTTTTTTTAAATAAACTTTTTATTCTGAGATGATTTTAGGTTCACATGCAATTGTAAGAAATAATATAGAGAAATCCCATGTATCTTTTACCCAGTTTCCCCCAGTGGTAACATCTTGCTTACCTAAAATACATTATCACAACCAGGAAATTTATATATATACAGTCCATCAACACTCAGATTTACCAATTTTCCATGCACTCATTTGTGTTAGGAGGTAGTGGGTAGTCCTATGCAGTTTCATCACATGCCCAGATTCATGTGATCTCCATCACAGTCAAGATGCTGAACAAACATCACCACCAGGATGCTGCAGGCTACCCTGTGATAGCCACAGGCTCCTCGTCCCTCCTCCAACCGCTAATCATCTTTTTAGTTTCTGCTTAAACATCATTTACTCTAAGAAACCTTCCTTGATCATTTACCCTAAATTCTCTTGTTAAACACCGTCTTGGTTTGAGTCTTCTGTGGACCCCAGAAAACCCTAAAGTAAGCCCATTATTGTGCCTGTAAACCCATTGTGGGTGGGGTCTTTTGATTAGATTCAGTTAAGGGACCTTCTGTTTTAGATTACTTTTGATTAGATTGCTTTATTTAAGGACCTTTGATTAGATTGCGGGACCCAGGGTGGGTCTTAATCCTTTGCTAGAGTCTTTTTTAAAAAAATATTTATTTATTTATTTTTATTTATTTCTCCCCCCTCATTGTTTGTGCTCACTGTCTGTGTATCTTTTTTTTTTTTTCAAGGAGGCACCAGGAACCGAACTTGGGAAGGAAGTGCCTAACCACCTGAGTCACCTCCACTCCCTGTTTGCTGTGTCTCTCATTGTGTTTCCTCACTGTGTCATCTTGTTGCATCAGCTCACCATGCCAGCCCATTGCATCAGCTCGCTGTCTTGCTCGTCTTCTTTAGGAGGCACCGGGAACCAAACCCAGGACCTCTCATGTGGTAGGAGTGAGCCCAGCTGCTTGAGCCACATCTGTTTCCTAAAGTCTTATATAAATTGAGGAGAGGGGAGAGGAAAAGCTGCCATTTTACCCTGACATGGGAGAAAGGACTCCAAGATTACCTGCAGCCATAGAAGGAGAAACCCCAAGAAGCTGAGAGAGGCCAGAAGCTGGAATCAGTGGAGTAGCAGAAGCTGAAGCAAAGAGGCCTGGAAAAGAGGGGAGAGATGAGCCATATACCTGATCACCTACGCTGAGCTTGGGGAGAAAGTGAGCCTGGAGGAGCAGGCAGAGACTGGCTGCCGTTTTGCCTTCCCACAAGGCAGGAGTCCAGGGTTGCCAGCAGCCAACTTTTGGTGAGATAGCATCGCTGGTGATGCCTTGATTTGGACATTGTCACAGTCTCAGAACTGTAAGCTTTTAATCTAATAAAATCCAACCCATTTCTGGGATTTTGCTTGGGCAGCATTTAGCAAACTAAGAGTAAACTAAGACAAACACTTCCATGATAATGCCCCACAGCCTTAGCACAACTGAGAATTAGGAGTAAGGGCTTAATATTTATGATACACCCCTCAATTTAGGTTCCCTTATTGGCAAGCAGTTTTTCTATCCCTGCACCCTGTCCTCTACTCTATCCCCAGTGAAAATAGAAGGGAAAATACTACTTCAAAAAGGAGAATATACTCTAGGGGAAGTGTCTTGATCAAACAGAAAAGAAAAGGCAAAATATCACTCCTTTCACTTTAGAGGGTTTTGGGGAAAAGAAGAGGTTGGCAGCAATAGAAGCCTGTGAAGATACATGTGTCATGAACTTCTTTTCTGGACTAAGTCCCAGAGTGGGGAAGCATGTTACCTAGAATGAAGGGGAACGAGAAAGCAGACAGAAATTTGCCCTGTTTCCCACCTGGGACTCTGAATAGAAATCTTCCTTGTGGGTTAGCTGCATGGTCAGACAGAGTGAAAGAAAGAGCCTCTGTGAACACTCCTGAGCCATGCAGGGCTCACATATGCAGTGAAAAGGGCCCAGAAGTTCCCATAATCTCCTGACACAGGGATATGGGAGTTCCTAGGAGACCATCTGGAGAGCTTGCTAAAAAAGAGGTCAAGGTGATGACTGAGGCAAAATGGAATTGAAGCCAAGGGATAGAAGACAGTCCACCGAAGCCAGGGACTGAAAGGATGTCACGGCTAGACCTCAGGGAGCATGCAGCCATACAAGCGTCAACAAGAGGCCAAATCAACATGGGGCGCCATTAGGCCAAGAGCACACCTTCTATGTCACCCCATTTCAGGCTTCAGCAGCAGATGATTGCAAAACCGTTACTAATCTCACCTAACAGTTCTCCAGAAGCAGTGGCTCTTTGGCACCTTCTCTCTGTAACACATGGTCATGTAAGCCTCCTACACACCCAGACATCGTTTTGAAAAGAAGTTTGTAGAGGATGTGGAAATCTGAAAAATGGATTCTTCCAAAGGGAACTGAATTTAAAGTACGGGATTGAACTGTGTTTACCAGGTTGGAATATATTTTAAAATTTCCTCCTGACTCAGCAGGCGGCTTTGGGGAAGATTATTTCCATTTTGGAAAATAAGGTTCCTTTTTCTTCTCACATCTAAGGACCGTGTGGGTAAATCTGCAAGTCTGTTACATGTATATTTGTTTGTGTGATTATTTATCTAAAACCTACCTCTCCCACTAGACCATAAGCTCCGCGAGAGAAGGAAGTGTTTTATTTTTGTTGTTTTTATTGTGGTATCACCAGTGTCCAGCACGTGGTAGGCACTCAAACATTATTTATTACACAAATTATTGAATGCTTACAGATTCAGCTTTTCACACTTTATTAATGATTGACCCATACTGCTAGGCTAGTCTGTCACTGAAATGCATTGAATAAGATAAAAGGTCTAAGATAAATGCATTGAATAAGATAAAAGGTTTAAGATAAAATGTCATGTAGGATTAGATTTTCAATAAACAGCCGGTCAAGACCAGGACATGTCATATTACACATAAAATATAAATGACTCAGTGACTCAAACCCAGAGCAGACGACTCTGCCATTAACGGGTTGGAATCTGAATGAGTAATTTAACGTCTCTGGCTAGGGAGAGGGGACAGAGTGAGAGAGAGTGTCTCATATTTTCTTCTCTTCATAGGAAAAAGAACTACCACTCCCCAGCTTCACTGGTAAATGAAGAATAACAAATAAATATGACTATAGAACTTGCTACTCAAATAATTTATGCCTTGCCAGGGCTGTGCTGGGAAATCTTGGACCTGATCTTTGATTGAGAGTAATAAGTGTTTATTCTGAGTAAGTGCTGTGTCCCGAGGGAGGAGCAGCTCATCATTTGAAAAGCAGTGCTACCCAAAAAAGTACAATTCCACACGAAGTGAACCATGAAAGCTGCTTTCTTTCTCATGGGAATCAATATAGACTGTAAACCTTTCAAGTAGCCACCTCTGCTTTAAAAAGAAAATCGCAAACCACTCTGAACCAGTGGCGGAGGGGGAGGTGGAAAGCTGCCACAACCCTGATTACAGTAGTTTAGTTGTCCAAGGTATTTCTAGTCTAAGCTCTTCCTTCATTCCTGTAAGTGCACAACTGTACTATGCAG
>JAQZBX010013955.1:0-19155 GCA_029593785.1 Cabassous unicinctus | reverse complement strand
ATTTGCTGTTTTGTGTCCATTTTGCTGGGCAATTCTCCGTGTCTGTTTCCTGCCATCTCTTCTCATCCTTCTCCTCCAGTCTTCACCAGGATTCGATCCTGGAGACCTCCCATGTAGGAGAGCGGTGTTCTGCCACCTGCGCCACCTTGGTTCCTGGAGCTTTCAGAGCATGTCGTCTTTTCTCTCCCCTGTGCCTCTCTCCTGCACCTCTTTCCTGTTACGTCATCATCTTGCTGCATGGCTGCTCACCAGCACACAGAGCCTGGCAGCCCATTAGCCTTCTATATATATTTTTTATTTTAGCGGGAGGTCCCGGGGATTGAACCCAGGTCCCTCCATATGGCAGACGGACGCCCAACCATTTGAGCCACATCCGCCCCGGAGGATTTGGTTTTAATTAAGCAATTTACTGTTTAATTAAAACATACATAACAATAAGTGTATAATGAAAGATGTGAACTTACAAAACAAACATGCAGAACATCATACAGGGCTCCCACACATCACCCCACCACAAAACACTTTGCATCGTTGTGAAACATTTGTTAGAAATTTTGAAAGAATATCATCAAAATATTGCTACAGTACGAACTGTAGTCCATACCTCATATTTGCTGTATTTTCCCCCAACCCACCCTATTATTTATTTTTTACTTTTATCCATTTTTATCCCACCCCACCCCCACCCCCGCCGTTTTTGCTGTTTCTGTGTCCATTCGCTGGGCAATTCTCTGTGTCTGTTTCCTACCCTCTCTCCTCATCCTTCTCCTCCTGTCTTCACCAGGATTTGATCCTCGGAAACTCTGAGGTGGGAGAGAGGCATCCTACCACCTGCGCTACCTTAGTTCCTGGTTTTTTTGGTGCATCTCGTCTTGACTCTCCCTTGTGTCACTCTCCTGTTGCATCATCATCTTGCTGCGTGGCTCCGTGGATCCTGGCGGCGCACCCACTTGTGAGGCCTGACGGCTCACCCGCTCACAGGGCCTAACAAATAGTTTTAAGTGCTCATATGCCAGGGACTCTATCAATTTATGATCAGAAAGAACAATCCTGGATCTCCTTGACATTTAGTCAAGGCTCTTTTGGTTACAAGAAATGGAAAGTCACTCAAACTACCTTAAATAAAAAGAAGGGGATTTAGTGGAATGATGTAAGAATATTCATGGAACTGAGTGCAAGAAGTTGGGACTGGAACCGGAACCTGGAAAGCTGGAGAAAGTTCCCATCTCTTTCTTTGGGGTGGGGGGACGTAGTTCCTCATCTCTTTTTCTTTCTGAGTATTTACTTGACTTTTTCTTCTCTGCTGACTCAATTTCTTTGCTTTTAGAAGAAAACGGCTCTTCCAGGCCCTCATTTCTAGTACTACCAGCATCCAGGAATCTCTTTATTCCAATTGCAAACTTGCAGGAAGGGAAAATCTGCTCGGCTCAGCCTGTTGGATGGATTGGCTCTCCCCTGGACAGGTGTGCATACCCTGGTCCATTTGGAAGAGTCCATTTTATCATTGGAGCCTTGGTCAGGAAAACAGAGCACTCTGTGTATACAATTAGTGTTTTATTACATTAAATAAGAGGACTACACAATCGGAAAGAATGGAGGATCAAAGATCAGGGAAACAAGTGCTAGAGATCTCAGTCTGCATGGCTAAGTGAGTGGCTCTCAAGAACTCACCCAAAACTACTTAAGAAACTCAGTGTTAACACCTATCTCAACATGCAACAGGGTGATTCCCAAGAAGTTCATCCAGGAGCTATCCAGTGACCAAGAACCTTCTGGAAGCTCGCACTAACTATATCAGCCTGAAGCACAGACGAGTGATTCTCAGAAGCAGCCACCAGCTATCTCAGCTGCCTATATCCTCAAAATGGGTAATTCATAGGAACTTTCACAGAAACTGCTGCAAACCTTATGTCTGCCTGCAAATGTCTCCAGGCAATAATCACTTCTAATTCGCTTTGGCCCTCTACATCTCATATGAGTGCCTCTGTGGAAAATGCTAACCAGGACCATATGTGGAAGGGGGTTCTGGGAAATATTGTTCCAAGCTTCTCTTCTGTGATGTAAAGGAGATAGTAGAAGGGGGTGGTGATGATGCTGAGTTGAGAACAGACAATCCAGCCTAACCATGTGTCCTGGTTTGAATCTTTTGTGGACCCCAGAAAATCCTGTTAAAGGGAACCCATTACTCTGCTTATAAACCTATTTTAGGTGGGACCTTTTGGTTAGATTCAGTTAAGGGACCTTTTGATTAGATCACTTTTGATTAGATTGCTTTGGTTAAAAACCTTTGATTATATTGCAGGGCTCAGGGTGGGTCCTAATCCTCTTACTGGAGTCCTATATAAATGGATGAGAGACAAGCAGAGCTGCCATCTTTTTTACCCTGCCATGTGAGAGAGAACTCCAGGGTCACCTACAGCTGCAGAAAGATGGAGAAACCTCGAGTGGTTGAGAGCGAGGCTGGAGGGTAGAATCAGCAGAGCAGCCCGAAGCTGAAGCAACAAGCTATGTGCTTGATAGTCCACAGCTGAACTTGGGGAGAAAGTGAGCATGGAGGAGAAGGCAGAGGCCGGCTGCATTTTGCCCTGCCATGTGACAGGAGTCCAGGATCAATAGCAGCTGACCTTTGGTGAGACAGCCTCTCTGATGATGCCTTCATTTGGATATTTTCACAGCCTTGGAATTTAAGATTTTACTCTAATAAATTACCATTATAGAGGCCAACCCAGTTCTGATATTTTGCATTGGCAGCCTGTGACAAACTAAAACACCATGGAAGTGCAGACCTGGGTACAGGGGCCCTCGTGTGTGTGTGTGTGTGTGTGTGTGTGTGTGTGTGTGTGTCTAGGGAAGGGTTGGATGGGGAACAGACAGGCATATCTCAGAGAACTGGAGCATGGTCTGGGTAAGCATTCTGAGAGGCATTTAATACTAAGAGTTCAGATTTCTCAGATCTTCCCTCATCATTTCCTACACAGTCTGAGAACATTTCATCTCAGCTTGTTTTAAGAAAAATAATTATGAGCCATATCAGACACCTAGCTTGTAGCGAACATTTGTTGTTTCTGCCTCTCCAGCATTTTTTCTTCTTCTTCTTGCAACAGACTCTCATGTTACTATCAAGAACCCATTCCATTTTTCCAAGTGGGATTGGCTTAAGCACCCTCCATAGGCATGTGAGCCAGACTGCCCCTCTGCTCCCATTTCCCCACCCTTGGGGCTCACGTGTTGATACAAGAACAGGCATAGGATCCAAGCCCGGCAAATCAGAGTCCTTTCTGAGAAAGTTCTCTCAAAACTATTGGAAGACAATGAGCAGACAGTGAGCAAAAACAAACAAGCAGGCAGCAGATGTAGCTCAAGCAGTTGAGTGCCCGCCTCCCACATGGGAGGTCCCGGGTTCAGTTCCCGGTGCCTCCTTCTAAAGAAAAAAACAAACAGAAAAACAACGAGCAGACTACAAGCAGAAAATGAGCAAAAACAATGAGCAAACACACAAGGGAGCCATCTCAGGAGGAGGGAAAAAAACAATTGGAAGAATGCTAAATTAGGCATGGATTTATGCTTTTCTCATAAAGAAAGCCTTTCTATGAGATGGAGAGAAACACAGAGCCTTGATGATATCTTTTGTGTCCCTAGATTCAGCAATATCTGAAGCCAGTTGCTTCTGAGCTTTTCAATTGTATGAGCTAATATATTCTCTATTTTACTTGTCAGTTTGAATTTAATATCTTGACTAAATATTCTAACTAATCATACTAAATCTTTTCCAGATTGTTCTTCATGACCAAGCCAAAGGCCACTCCTGCCAAATGGAGTATGACCTATTCCCCTGGACTCTCCTTCCCCTGTGCTGTCAGAGAGCATCATTTCCTCTGCATCATCTCTTCTGTGTGAGTTGTTCATATGCATTTCCCCCTTTTAGTGTTAACGCTGCCTGAGAGCTGGTGTCTTGTTCATGTTCAGATTTCTCACTGGCTTAAAAGAGTTCTTGAATGCTTATGCTTAAAACAGTTTAGATATTCACTTAACACTTACTGAATTGACAATTTCCTAACATTTTATACAGGATTTTAAATCTTATGGAGCCTTTCACATTCCATGTCTCATCCTATTTCCAACCAATAACCAAGTACAGAGCAGATATCATTTCCCCACTTTAAAGATGAGGATATTGAGGTTCTCAAGATATATGTTGTATCCCAAGTTAGTATCTCATGAAGCAAATCTTGTGATTCTCAATCCAGGCTTTTTTTTCTGTTACTTCTCTTAGTACTACTTATCTTTTGACAAACCAGAGCCTGACACCATTTGCCTGGAGGGCTTCTGATGTCAGCCAAGGACAGTCTACTGGTCAGTCTCTCTGGGAATGCGGACTTTGCTATGTGTTCCTGGGGTTGCCAAATCGATGAAAGGAACATGACAAAAATTCATTTCTCCAGTTTTCCTAGAAGACATACTCAAGGAAATCTCATGGAAAAAATGGTTTCCACTGGCTTCCCTCCTGGTAGCCCTCCATCTCTCTGGAGAAAGCACCCTTGCGGCTGAGTTGTCCAGCCCCAAGTGTCCTAACATCAAAAGCCCTCCTTTAGCAGAAAGAAAAACATTCACATTCTCCAGATTTTGATATAGGCAACTCTGCCTCCCACAATTTCTTCACCCCAGCTCCCTCTAGGAATGTTTTAAATGTCTCCCGGACCATCTTGGCTGAGAAACACCACACTCTAGGTGGAGGCTGCTGCATGGCTCTCTGACCAGTAGCTGGTTTTCCAGTCCAGTGGATGCCCCTTGGTACCCAGTATGAACAGAACCAGCCGTGCCCAGGCTGTTGTTTTCACATTCCAAACACTCCTCTAATCTGGAGCTCTCCTTGCAGCACAGATGTAGGCCACATGGGAAAACCACCAATGAAAAACGTAAATGAAACCATTATCTTTCCTGAATCATCAAGTTGTTGAGACCTGTGGGCTCCAGGAGAATGCCATGTCTACCATTAACAGAAAGGAATGAAACTTTACATGGACTAGATGCCCATTGTGCACCGGGAAGCATTTTTCCGTGGGTTTTTAAATAAATACTCACAATAACCCTAAGGTACACGTTAGTACCCGAAAAAGGGGAAACAATTTCCCCAAGGTCACTCATCTAGTAGGGGGCTTAGAGTTGGTATTCAAATCTTGTCATGTCTGACTCCTGAATCCATGACATTTTCAATCTGCTAGGCTTCCTCTTATTGCCCTAACATGGGCCAGGGGTAAGTGTGGGTTACCTAAACTAGCTCTGTGACTTTAGAAAAAAAGAAAAATCTTACCTTGTCTGAGCCTCAGTTTGCTCATCTGTAAAATAGGTATCACGATACCCCCTTTCCAGAGTTGTTTACAATGTTTGGATGAGATTAGAAATATGTGGCAGTTTAGAACTATATGTACCCCAGAAAAACATGTTCTTAAACTTAATCCATTCTTGTGGGTATGAGTCCATCGTAAGTAGGACCTTTTGATGAGGTTACTTAAGGTGTGTTTTAGACAGCTAAGCTGCTGAGAGCAATATACCAGAAATGGGTTGGCTTTTACAATGGATATTTATTAGCTTACAAGCTTATAGTTCTGAGGCTGTAAAAATGTCCAAATCAAGGCATCATCTGGCAATGCTTTCTCTGTGAAGACCAGCTGTTGGTGATCCTGGACTCCTCGGTCACATGGCAAGGTACATGGTGGCATCTGCTAGTCTCTCTCTTCTCTTTGGGATTTTGTTGTTTTCGGCTTCTGGCTTTCGTGGCTTTCTCTCTTTCTTCATCTCTTATGAAGGACTCCAGTAAGAATATTAAGACCTACCCTGGGCCACGCCTTACTCAAGTAACCTAATCAAAAGGCTCTTAACTGAAGTAACCTAATCAAAAGGCCCTACCTACAATAGGTTCACACATACAGGAATTGATCAGCTTTAAGAGCATGATTTTAGGGGGTCTGTAGCTTCAAACCATCACAAGATGTGTCCAATATTAGTCAGGATGGGTCTTCTTCCTATTACTGGAGTCACTTAAAAGCAGAATGAAATTCAAAACACAGAGAGAGAAAACCACAGGAAGCAAGAAGCTGAAATTCAACAGAACCCCGAAGAGAACCGAGAGCCCAGGAGAGGCTGCCATGTTCAATGCCATGTGACAGAGGACCCTAAGACCAAAGACTGCCAGCAGCCAGCCCCAGAATGTCAGTCCTCAGGGAGAAAGCATCACCCTGATTGTACTTTCTCCTGGCCTCAAAATCGTGAACCAGTAAATTCCCATTGCTTAAGTTATACCTTTGCATGGGATGTGCTTGAGCAGCCTAGGAGACTAAAACATAATCTAACACCCCTGGCTCACGGTAGCCTTTAATCAAGAGTACCACGGTATGGCCCTTAACACTGGCATTGGGTTTTCCATCTCAAGTGTGACTCCCTCCATGACCTTGGGCATGTGCAGCCTTTGGACCAAACTCGTCAGTTCTTTTCTTTGCTATAAATACCCCAGAAGCATTAAAGCCTTCAACAAGTTCCCCTGTGACTTTAGTTTCTGGCCAATGAGGAGGTTTGCATTTCCTCTATGACTCATCTATTCCTTTCTGCAGCTCCCTTCTAAATGCCTCTGGCCTTTGCCATTTCAAATATCCTTGTCTTTTGGCTCCCCTTCAGTAGCCTCAGCTCATGACTTGAATTCTTTCTTTTTCTTTTCTTCTGTTTTGGCAAGCTCACTGATCAGGGCATTCTTGGTGGAGATGGCCAGTGTTTTTCAGAGCATTTCCTCCTTCATTAGAACAGCTCCACACAGACCATTTCTGTGCCTGGCATGTGGATGGTGTAATTGGGAATCATAGGGTGATGAGATTTTCCAAAGCACCCTAAGGGGGATAAAAAGAAGAAGTGAGTGGCAAATTCATAAATCCTACTCATGGCTTTCTGGGCAACAGGATCTTCACCTTAACAAGCACTTGTCCCTTTCCTCTGAAATGTGAAGCACAAAGCATGAATCTTGAGAATGTCCTCAGTGTTGCTTGGGGAAGGAGCTGTGACCACAGTGAGTAGCCATAACCTTCTCTACAAAGGCTGCTGTTACTTTACATGCAGGAACATCACAGAGCACTGAGCTCTAAGAGCTAAAGTTTGCCTAATGTTTTCCACCCAAAAGACCCAGAGCCCTCACCAAAGCTATAAATACCAGAGTCACTTCATTGTTGAAATACAGCCAGTTCTAAGCCTTGTTTAAACAGCCCAAAGCTGGTACACACAATTCATGCGTGTGTGGTGAAAGGAGCTCTTATGAAGTTGGCACTGCCAGAGGCAAGAGAGAAAAGTTGGGTAGAATGTACTGGAATGTCTGGCAAACAGCAGAGGCAGATGCTCAGACTGGGCTGGGGTCTAGTGGGCCCCTTGGGGCTGAGTTCTAGTCCCAGCCATGGGACCAGAAGCTACCTGCTTCTGTACCCATCTCCACAGTCAGCAAGAGAAAAAGTAAAATAAAAAGTAAGATAATTGTAGATTGGAAAAAGTTTTCTAAAGGAAAAAAATAAAACAGGCTTTAAAGTGGTGAGGAGGAGAGGTTTGTGGTCAGAGAAGTTTGCTATCAAGAGTCGACATGTAAGCATGAGCCCCAGCAGGGGATGAGGTGTGTAGGAGGGAGAGGTGAGTGCGTGAGCCCTGGCAGAGGGAGAGGGGCGTGCGTGAGCCCTGGCAGAGGGAGAGGGGCGTGCGTGAGCCCTGGCAGAGGGAGAGGGGTGTGCGTGAGCCCTGGCAGAGGCTGAGGGGTGTGTAGTTAATTTTTGTGTAACATTTATGTAATCTAAGAATCTTTTAAAATATAAAAAAAAATTAATTAAAAAAAGGGAAAAAATAAAATAAAATAAAAAGCCAAAGAAACCAGACTCAAAAAGATGTCATATATGGTTAAAGTTTTACTAAATCATATAAAACAAACCATGCTGACTGAAAAAAAAAAAAAATCACTGCAGCTGCTGAATGGAGAGTGGATTAAGGGGGCAGGAGTGAACCAAGGGAGATCAGGGAGGAGAGAGTGAAAACAGCCCAGGGGAGAGAGGGCGGTAGCGTGCAGCAGAGGGCTGAGGGTGGACGTGGGGATGAGTAACAGGTGAGACGTCACCTTAAGAAGCAGAACCAACAGGCCCTGGCGTTGATTTGGGACATGGTAGTCAAGAGACAGGTGAGGAATGCCAGGTGAGTACTGTCTTGTCTTTTGTCTCGTTCTTACTTAAGCCCCTGGGAGTTGGGGTGCTACTTGCTGATACGGGAAAGTCTGGGGAAAGTCTGTTTTATGAAGGCAGTGACCAGGGTCAGAGCCGCTTTGGGGAGGACAAACGGGATTCAAGCCACCGCTTGCTTCCTTGGGCCACACAGCAGCCCCGCCTCCTCCGCAGCCACGCAGGGCTTTTCCTGCCTCCAGTGCCCCATGGATGGGCCTCCGTGAGGTGCTCGGGCCTCTTCACCTTGAATGTACTGAACGTACTGTCCATCGCTGTGAAAACTTTTCCCTCTTTTCTTCGCCACCAGTCCTCCTACCCAGCACGCTCTCTTTCTGTCTCTGGGAGGTGCAGCGAGAACCTATTAGGTATTTGAGCATGTTGGAAGTCAGACAGACTGAACCATGGAGTGTTCTGAGATCTGGCACTGCAGGACAGAGAAAGAGGGAAGGAAGCGAGGGCCAAGGGGAGCCACACCTGTGCAGAAGAGGCCTCCAAGGTGCAGCCACCGACACACCGAGGGTCCCAAAGGACACAGGAAAGCCAGTCCCTGGAACTGAGGGGCCCAAGCTGGTGTAAGCAGTGAGATGATAGCCGCCACGTGAAGCTAAGGTGCAGCATCCTCACGGTTCGGAGTGATGATTTGATTGGGAGAACACCAGCTACAAGGTCAGGGGATGGGGTCCTACCCCAAAGGGAGAGGAAAGAAGACAAGCAAGAACCAGGCAGGGGGTTAGAGACGGGGCCCAAGTCCAGATATGCAGACTGGGCCAAGCCAGCAGAGAACAAATATGTGGTCTCCACATCTCCAAAAGGCACCCTGCCCATGGGGCTGCAATAATGCTAGCAATCTCCATCAGATACATCTAAGCTGCCGTTTAAAGAGTGTTTGATATGTGTATCAGGTATGGTACCAGACAAGTTGCTTAAGCCACTTCATTCCATGCTCACAACCCTATGAGGTAAGCACTACCAATAGTCCCATTTTATCAACTTGGAAACTGAGGCTCAGAGAAGTTGAGTAGTTTGCCTCGGGGCTCATAGTTGATGAGTGATGGAAAAAGGCATCCCAGGTGAATCTCACCTCCAAATCCTTGCCCTTCCCACCATACCACCTCTCTGAACCCGGGTAGGGCTCGTGCATGCAGAGGCTTCAGTGCCCACCCCCGTGGGAGACTTGGGGACAGTTGGGCCAGACAATAGCAGCAGGCAGCTCACCACAGAGCCTGCTCCTAAATCCACCCCTCTCTTGTCAAAGCTCTGGTCTAAATCCACCCCTCACTGGGGGAGCATATCGATAGCCCGTGGTCCTCCAACTCCCAAATTCCAAATCTTTCTACTACTTTATAGCTTAGAATAGCTGTGTCAAACCCTTCTGTGGAGTTAGAGGACAGACTCCTATCATGTCCCAGAAACATGCCTCATGAGGCATGTTTCTGTTCTGCCCCTAGGTTTCCTGAGGATTTGTGATCTTTCTCACTTCTGCAGGAGCCTTGTTTTATGCCCCAGACTAGTGCTTTTTTTTTTTTTTTAACTGATAGCATATTTGAAAAATGACATTGGTATAGCCCGTGAATAAAGAAAGGGGACCGCTCTCAGGCCCCTGACACCTGCAACTCATTTGAGACATTCCAGTTGCGAAGATTTGCCCCCAGCACCTAAATGAGGCTACTCATGGCTTTATCACTGTTATTCCCCATTTTTTGGTCCCCCTTTTCTCTGCCTTGTTTGGGACAGAATCCTAGAATGACCCAGTTTTGCCTTCTGACGTTTCTACCCCCTCAACTCTGTATATTGGAAACTGTGTCTGCTTTCTGTCTTCCTTTTCTCCCCCTACCCCCTACCCGCCCGCTCCCCCCGCCCATTTCCTTTGAATCGGAGGCCCTTTGATGCTCTATAGATGTTAAATGTCTAGCATGTGTCTGGCACATGGTAGGCGTTCAGAATATGTTAGTTTTTTCCCCTTTCTTTTCTTTCCAAACATATGTAGCAGGAAAAATAACTGGATCATACGGCAACAACATACTCCAGATTTTCTGAGACAGTCCAAATTTAAGTAATTTTGTCCTTTTCATAAAGGAAACAGTCTAAATGCATAATGCATAATTACCCAAAATTTAATTTTCAAAGAAAGGTTTCTTCAGGAATCATGGTAGGCAGAGTTCTAAGGTGGCTCCAAGAATTGCTGCCCTCCCACCCCACGTACATGCTCTATGTAATCCCCAGCACTGCATATTTGAGGAATTTGCTCTTGTGAATAGGTTATGTGATGTGGCACACTTGATCTTAAAACAGGGAGATGGTCAGGGTGGACCTGAGCCCTTTAAAAGTAGTGAGCTTTCTCTCACTGTTCACAGAGGAGAAATTCAGAGACTAGAAGCATGAGAAGGATTCCATGTGCCCTTGCTAGCTTGGAGATGTGGAGACCACGTGGCAAGGAATACAGGTGTCCTCTAGAAATGGAGAACGGACCCCAGCTGGCAGCCAGCGGTGACTCGGGGACCTCAGTTCTACGGTCGCAAGGAACTAAATTCTATCAACAACAAGAATGAGTTTGGAAGCAGATTTCTCCCCAGAACGTCCAGGCAAAAACTTAACCTGGCTGTTGTGATACCCTAAAGGGAAAACCCAGGCACACCTACTGGGCTTCCAACTTACAGAACTATAAGCTAAATGGGTGTTGTTTTAAGTCGCTATGTTTGTGGTAATTTGTTACACAGCATTAGACAACTGATACGAGTATAATTTATATAAAATAAATTCTCCATTTAAAAATGGGCAGCTGAACAAGTTTTGACAAATTTTAATTCAGCCATGAAACCACCACCACATTTGACATATAGATTTCCATCACTCCAAAATTCCCTCAAGCCTGTGCTGTTAATTTCCTCCCTCTGTGCCCAGTCCCTGAATCACTGCTCTGTTTTCTGTTCCTATAATTCTTTTCTAGAATATCATGTAAATGGAATCATAGAGTAAACAGACTTTTGTGTCTGATTACGTTCACTTAACAAATGCTTTTGAGATTCATCCCTATTGTTGCATCTATCAGTAGATCATTCTTTATTACTGGGTAATATTCCATTGTGTGAATCCTAGTTTGTTGATCCATTCTCCTGTTGATGTATATTTGGATTGTTTCCATGAATAAGGCTATTTCAAACATTTGCATAAGTCTTTGTGGAGACATAAGTTTTTATTTCTGTTGAGTAAATCTCCAAGTGTAGAATTGCTGAGTTGTATGATAAGTTTATAAGAAACTCCAAATGGTTTGCCAAAGTGGCTGTTCTATTTTGCATTACCATCCGAAATATATGAGAGTTTCCCTTGTTCCACATCGTCATCAGCACTTCATATTGTCAGACTTTTTTCATTTTAGCCATTCAACTGGGTATGCAGTACTATCTCATTGAAGTTTAAATTTGCATTTCCCTAAAGACTAATGATGTTGAGTATCATTTCATGTGCTTATTTGCCATCTGTGTATCTTCTTGGTGAAGGGTCTATTCAAATCTTTTTCCCAATTTTATGGGATGTTCTAGATATAAGTCCTCTATCAGCTATGCATTTTTTAACAAATCAATTTTATTGATACATATTAATAAACATACAATCCATCCATAGTTGATTATACCAACTATGTGGTATAATCACATAGTTGTGCATTCATCAATTCCATCATTATTTGATCATTTTCATTGTTCCAATAATAATAATAATAAATAAAAACTAGACAAGCAAACCTCATCACCTCTCAATCTCTCTATGCTTCCCCTGCCATACATAGCTGCTATTTAGTTCAGCTATGCATTTTGAAAAGTTTTCATCCAGTCTGTGGTTTGTATTTTCATTTCCTTAACAGTATCTTTGAAAGAGCAGACGTTTTTAATTTTGAAGAAGTCCAATTTGTCGATATTTTTTATTGTTTCTGCTTTTTGTGTCATATCTAAGAAATCTTTGCCCTACTGAAGGTGATAAAGCTTTTCTTCTAGTTTTTCTTCTAATAGTTTTATCATGATAGTTCTTATATTTAGATGTATGAACAATTTAACATTAATTTATTGTATATGGTATAAAATAAAGGTAAGGGTTTGGTTTTTGCATGTGGATAACCAATTGTTCCAGAAATATTTGGGCATCCTTTCTCCATTGAATTGCTTTGTACCTTTATAAAAAAAAGTCTACTTTTGGTCTCTTTTCTGTTCCATTTATCTATGTATTTATTTTTAAGCAATACTGATTTCTGTGGTTACTGTAATTTTAAAGTAATTCATGGAATTATATAGTGTGAGTCTTTCAACTTTGCTGTTTTTCAAAATTATTTTGGCTATTCCAAGTCCTTTGCATTTCTATATAAATTAAATAAATATATATTTATTTAATACATTAAATATATAATATATATTTAATATATTTTGTATGCCCTTCATTGTTAGCATGTAGAAATATAATTAATTTTTTTTTATCTAGACCTTTTCAATATGGCTAAATCTACTTATTAGTTCTAGTAGCTTTTTAGTAGAGCACTTGGGATTTTTTATTTAGATATCATGTCATATGCAAATAAAGATTTACTTTTACCTTTCCAATCTGTATGCCTTTATTTTCTTTTTCCTGACTTATTGCACTGACTTAGACCACAAGTAAAATATTGATAGACTTGGAAAAAGTATTTAGATTTTTTTACCATTAAGTGTGATGTTAGCTGTAGGTTTTTCATAGATGTGCTTTATCAGATTGAGGATGTTTTCTGCTATTTCCAGTTAGCTGAGAGTATTTTTTATTAGAGAAGTTATTAGCCTACAAAACAATCATGCATAATATGCAGAATTCCCATACATCACCCCTCCACAAACACCTTACATTGTTGTGGAAAATTTGGAACAGATTATGAAAGAACATGATCAGACTATTGCCACTAACCATGGTCCATAGCTTACACCTGGTATATTATTTCCGTACACCCCCTACTATTAACACTATGTATTATATTGTACATTTGTTATCATTCATGAGAAAGCACATGTTAACCACAGTCCACCATCCACCAAATGACTGGTTATACAGTCCCATGCCTTGTACCTTCTACTGAGAGATTTTAATCATAATTGGATTCTTTATTTTGTCTCATACTTTTTTTTCATCTTTGACATAATCATATTTTTTTTCTATTGTTTATTGATAGGGTGAACTATATTTATTTATTTTATAATGTTGAAACAGACTTGCATGTTTGGGAAAAATCCCAATTGGAAGTGCTATGCTTTTTTGAGTTGCTAAAATTTTGTTAAGGATTTTTGCTGCTTTGCTCATGAGGGATATTGGTCTGTGGCTTCCTTTTCCTGCAAGATTTTTGTCTTGTTTTGGCATCAGGGTAATGCTGGTCTCATAGAAGCAGCTGGAAGCTGTCTCTTCTTCTATTTTCTGGAAAAGTTTATGTAAAACACTACTGTTTCTTAAATTTTTGATAGAAATTTTTAAATTTTGGTAGAAGTTATCAATGAAGCCATTTGGGTCTGAAGTATTCTTTGAAGAAAGGGTTTTACCTATAGGTTCATTTTATTTAATAGATATAGGTCTAATCACATTATCTACTTCTTGAATTAGATTTAGTAATTTATGTCTTTTAAGGAATTTGCCCATTTCATCTAATTTATCAAATCTATTAGCATAAAACTGTTCATAATATTCTCTTTCTCTTTTTTAATGACTGGGGATGTATAATGATGTCTCCTTTCTCATTCCTGATACTGGTAATTTATGTCTTGCTAAGAATTTTATCAATTTTATTGATCTTCAAGAGCCAACTTTTGGATTAATTGATTTCCTCTATTATTTTTGTTTCCTATTTCATTGATTTCTGCTCTGACCTTTATTATTTCCTTCCTTCTGCTTACTTTGGTTAAAATTTGCTCTTTTCCTAGTTTTTAAGGTGAAAACTTTAGTTCATTGATTTGAGATATTTCTTCTTTTTCTGATACAGGCATTTGGTGCTACAATTTCCCTCTAGCCACTGCTTTCTCTCTAAGATGCATTCCATAATTTTGATATGTTATATTTTCATTTTCATCAGTTCAAAATACTTACTCATTTCCCTTTTGATTTCTTTTCTGAATTATGGATTCTTTAGAAATGCATTATTTCTTTCCAAATATTTGGGAATTTTTTGAATATCTTTCTGTTATTGGTTTCTAAATTAATTCCATTGTGGTCAGAGAACATAGTTTGTGTGACCTGAATCCTTTTAAATTTATTGAGATTTTTTGTGTTCAGAATATAGTCTATTTTGGCAAAATTTTGTGGCATTTGAAAAAGGTGTATATTCTCTTAATGTTGGGAGGAATGTTTTATACATGTTGATTTCAAGATCAATGTTAATAGTGTTTTTCAAGTGTTCTATATCCTCACTGATTTTTTCTCTCTATTTGTTTTATCTGCTAGAGTTGAAGTTTTCAACTGTAATTGTGAATTTGGATATTTCTTCTTTCAATTCTATCAGTTTTTTCTTTATGTATTTTGAAGTTTTGTTAATAGTTGTATATACATTTAGCATTATTATGTTTTCTTGAATTTACCCTTTTTTAATTATCTGATATTCCTCTTTATTTCTGATAATATTTGTCATTCTGAATTTAATTTATCTGATATGAATATAGTGTCTCTAATTTTCTTTTGATTAGTGTTTGTGTAGCAGTTTGGCATTGTTTATGAATCCCAAAAATAGATATTAGATTATGTTTTTGAACTGGTCTTTTCCTCTGAGCATATTAGATTATATTTAATTCAGAGGTTTACTTGATTAAATAATGATTAAGGCTTTGGTTGGGCCACATTGGTAGGTAGGCGGGGACTCACAGAAAAACCACACCGCAGAGAAGGGAGGTTGGAGTTTTTGAGCTGGAGCCCAGGGGAATAGAGACGGCTCCTTAGACACTATAGAAGACCCAGGGAGAGAGACAGAGCTGTTCACCTGATAGTCTACAGCTCGCCTTGTGGAGCGAGCACAGCAGCTGAGCCAGGAAAGAAACCCAAGAAGCCTGAACTCTTGGCAGACATTGGCAGCCATCTTGCCCCAACACGTGGCAACAGACTTTGGTGAGGGAAGTAACTTATGCTTTATGGCCTGGTAACTGTAAGCTCCTACCCCAAATAAATACCCTTTATAAAAGCCAACAGATTTCTGGTATTTTGCATCAGCACTCCTTTGGCTGACTAATACAGTTTGCATGTGTATATTTTTGCATACTTTTACTTTTCATGTATTTGTGTGTCTTTATATTTAAAGTAGATTTCTTGCTTTTCATCTATCTTTGTCTTTCAATCAGAGTGATAAGGACATTGGCAATCAATGTAATAGTTAATATAATTAAGGTTAAATCTATTATCTTGCTATTTGTTTTTTATTTGCTCATCTACTCTTTAATTCTTTTTTCCTCTCTTCCTGTCTTCTTCTGAATTGAGATTTTATCATTTCATTTTATCTCCACTATTTAATATTATTTTCAGTGTTTGCCTTAAGGTATACAATATACACCTTTAAATTATCACAGTCTGTCCCATTCTCTCGTTCTTTCCCTCCTGGAATGCTGGTCACATATATGTTAAATAATTTGATTTTGTCCCACAACTCTTAGATCCATGCCACAGGCTTCTCGACTTTTTGATAAACTAGGCCACCTGCTCACAGCAAGATGGAGTGCATGAGGATGAGAGGAGCAGGGTTGAGCCATAGCAACAACAATATTTGATTCCTTTGGGCTGGGCAGAGGTTCATAGGGTGGGTTGCTAAGAACAGAGGTTCAACCAGACCAGCAAAGTACAGGTTCAAGTCTCCAGTCAAACCATCAGCGCAGAATTGGAGAGAGGGTGAGTAGGCACTTAGGAAACACACGAGGAGGTGGGTTTCATGTCCAAGATGACATAGGTACAGAAAAGAGATGACTTGTGTTGTAGCAGATGCCATAAGCATCTGACACTGGGAATGTCAGCACCCAGGAAGCTCTTAAAAATTTTATGAAAGGCTTTGGACTTTCATAGGGTGTAAAATCACCTGTATGATTATAATCAAAATCATCCTGATTTTAAGGAGCCTGAGGGCCTCAGATGATATCTGTTACACATTTTAGATTGCTGTACCCTCTGCTTGGTTTGAAGCTCTTTGAAGGTAAGAATCACACCTGTCGTCCTCACTAATGGTGCCTGGCACATAGCATGGATGCAAACATTTTCCAATGAGTGATGATCTGAACTCAGAAGGCATGGGTTAAATTTCCATCCCACCATTTGACGAACAAGCACACATGAGCAGATGCTTAATCCTTTCCATCCTTTACGTTCTGGTCTATAAGGTGGGATGAGCATAATCCCACGTTACAGGCTTGTTGTGATGATTAAATGGGGGAATATACAAATTAGGCATGAATCTCGTGTCACAAACTCAGGGGGACAAGAAATGTAACTCTTTAAATTATCTCTGTAAGGGAATTCAGTTTCTATTTTGGCCACCACATTCTGCTGGATGATGGAAATTTATTATCAGTCATTTAAGTGTTCCCTCAGTCATTTCCCAGCAAATCCTCAGTCCTCCTCCTCTACTTCCTGGAATGAATTTAAATTCTGGAAGACTACTCTGTGAGAGAGTGTGTGTCTGTATGTTTCTTTTTTTTTTCTTCTTTATGTTTCTGTGTTGTTGTAGTGGGTGAAAGCTTCTAGTTTTCCATTACTGTCACGCTCACACATGTTGACATCATCTGCTGAGATGTCTGGTTTTTGGTCTAGCATCTGGTCATGTGGTCTTTGTAGATTCTTAATAAAAGACAGTTCAAGATTTATCAGATTTCTAGGCTGGGTCTGATCCACATACCAATATCTCTCCTCTCTATTTCTCCCTCTGCTTACTTCCAGGGAGTGTTTTGTTTGTTTTTTTGTTCAGTTCGGGTTTTTTTTTTGTTGTTGTTGTTTTTTTTTCAAACCAAGCAGAGGGTACAGCAATCTACAGCAGGAAAATAATTCTAACTGATCATATAGTCTTCTCAAACCATTGTTTATGACATAAACTATGTGCCTTGAGTTATTTAGAGCTCAGAATTTTTATATACTCAAAACTCAGGGTTTTTGAAAATTAATTTTTTTCTCTTAAAATATTGTCTTTGCAATGAGTTAAAAAACCTTATTTGGGAGTCATAAACCAAGACTTGACTCTCTCCTTGCAATGTGTGCTGAGTTTAAATAGATGAACCTTGGGATAAAGAGGAATTACTGAAAATAAGAAATTATTGAGAATATTTTGATTAATATATCAAAATGTTATCCTGTTACATGTACATAAAAGATATACAATACTAGTTGGTCATAATTTAATATTTTATTTAGCACTGTTTCATTAAAGCTTTAAAATCAATGCTCTTGGCCATTAATCCATGCAGAGTCTAAATACTTAAACTTATCTCTTTGTTTTCTTTGTTTTTTCAACAAATATTGCTCTTTATTTTTACCAAGTTTATTCCCTCTATGTCTTCTTTGTCTCTTTGATATATGCCTTATATATTAAGCTCCTCTGGAGCAGAGATTGTATTTTTCTAAATCTTATACCCATTTCCAGATAGATTGGTCTGGTAGCTTTTCCATCTTCCTTTCTCACTCATGCAAGACATGGAGGTCACTTTCCCCACTCTGCTCAAATACAGTCTAATGTTCCAGCCAAAACAGTCTACTTGCAGCTCCTCCATTCACAAATATCTTTTGAGAATCAACCATATGACAATCACACGGGATATGCTATTGGGATAAAAAAGTAAAAAGGCAATAATATCCAATGGTTTTTGAACACTATGTACCATGCACTTTTCTAAGTATTTTACACGTGTGATTTTCCTAAATCAGCACAACTGTCTAAGGTATGTACTGTTATTATCTCCATTTTACAGCTGAGGGATCCAAGTCTCTGAGAGGTTATAGATCTTGCCAAAGTTTTCCCAGATAGTAGATGGTAGAGCCAGGATTCAAACCCAGCCAGTCCAGCTCCTTAGGCCACACTCCTCACCACTATGCCACCTCAAGAATCCAGGATGTTGGTTAAATTTCAACGAAAACTTGAGGGATCCTTAGGTAGAAGTAAGTCAAATATGATTGATGTTAAGAAACGACAGCCCACTTAAGTGTGTCGTGACTTCCTGTCATAAAGGAATGCTTTTGGCTAGTGAATGAATACTGGCATGTTTTTGAGTGGTCTTCAGCACTTTGCCATTGAGAAGATGCCCTGCCTGATGGCATATGTGCTCTTTCCCCTTGGCAGGTATATCCTTGTAGGGGAGATGAGTGAATAAAGTTCTGTCAAAGTCTGAAAATCCTGCAGTGTAATAGTCAACTTTTGCTCTGATCTCTCTTATTCCTACCAAGTAATCAATGGATAGTAACTTGATATCCCATGTATAGTTCTTTACAGTCTATAAACTTTGGAGGGGGGAGTTGTTCTGTTTTAATAAGGAAGGCTGCTGGACTTATAGGCATTACCAAGTACATTCTAGCATCTCATTGATTTTCTGTCTAAGAGAATATTGAGAAGAGAGAACTGGGACATCACGGAGCCATGGCTTCTACTGTGGTCAGGCAGCAGAAGCAGGGAACCCAACAAAGGGAAATAAATGGTCCATCAGAGTTGGTGGTTAGGGTGAAAGCAAAGGAGGAGATGAAGCTTTACAGACTGAGCAGGTCAAGCTATAGACAGCAAACAGCAGCTGAAAATGATAACACAAAAAATAAACAAATAGTCAAGGTCACAATCCAGTTGAGACAGGTTGAGAAGCAGAAAAATTTCAACATCCAGGGAAAGGTAATTAAAGTACCCAACTAAACAAGGGGATCACCTTAATCGTGTTAATAGGCAGATGGATCAACCCAATGTTATCTTTCTAACTAGCCCTCC
>JAQZBX010013954.1:0-39174 GCA_029593785.1 Cabassous unicinctus | reverse complement strand
AGGACAGGGCTGTGTTCTGGTCCTACAGCCTGACTCTGCGCTCACTCCAAGGGGGTGGGGCAGGTGGGGAGGATTGGCTTTGACCTGCTTCTTCAGGCTTCCCTCCCTCCTCCACCCAGGTCGAGGAGGGGGGCTGGGATGAACTGAGCACCTCCTGGTTGCACCAAAGACGAGGAGGCCTGGGGGGTGGGGGGTTGGGGAAGGGCGGTCCGGGCTGCTGCCCTCCAAAGACTTTTCCAGAAGCCTCCACTCAGCCAGGAACTGTTTCTTCCTTGTCCCTTTGGGATCAGGAAAGCAGAAGAGTCAAAAGACTTCAACTCTCTCCCTGGCTTTTCAATTAATTTATTTATCTAACCTTGAGTAGGTCTCTGCTCCTTTCTGGGTCTTGATTTCAGCATCTACAAAGTGGGGAGAACCTTCCTGGGATCATCAGGGAAAATGGGGTCGGGGCAGGAGCTTGGCAGGCTAGACTGGATCGCAAAGGAGAGGCCTTGAAATGAATGTACCCCCCACCCATGCGGCCCCTCAGCCTTTCTCTTATAGATTCCTTCCTCTTTGCAAATAATGACGGCATTCACCAGGAAGTCCAGTCCTCCTTTGATCAACTTCCTGAGAAACCTACAGAAACCCCTGGTCACCAGTCTGCTCTCTGAGGTTTGACTCTCTCGCCTGGCTCATGGTTCATTGGGCAAATAAACGCGGGGTGAGCGCTACCCCTCTCCTCCCCCCGCCCCCCGTGTTTAAGGCGCTGGGCGGATGTGGGACTTCAGGGATAAGTGCCCCGTTTCCAGCAGGGCCGAGCACTGAACTGCTGGGGCTAGTTGCTGTGAGACCTCGAGGACAGAGCTGGTGGCAGTATTGGAGCTGAGCATAGGGTGGGTAGTTCTCCTGCAAAGGAGAAGGAGGCAGGGCTTTCCACAGGGGCCATTCCGGGTGAGCAGTCACGGTGTGGAGGGTGGAGACGCGGGAGGGGCAGGAGAGGAAGCTCGGCAAATCGGCAGGGGCAGGTTGGGAAGACCAGGGAAGGGGCTTAGTTGACCCCACAGCCGTGGGGAGCCTACCCGGGACTGTAAGTCAGAATGGCCAGATCCACTCACTAGCAGTGTGACTTGGACAATTCGCTTCCCCAGCCTGAGTCTCAGTCTCCCAGTGAAAGTAGGACCTGTCTTATAGGGTGAAATGAGATTCAGTGCCAGCATAATGCCTGGTAGACAGTGAGTGCTCAATAAAGGAGAGCATTTTTTAGTGTTGTCGATACCATCATTGCAGTAAGAACTAGTGGGAGCCTGGACTCGCAGTCGAGCCTCAGTGAGCCTAGGGAAAGCAGGAGCTGTCTTCTAGAAATCCCAAGGAAGGAGAGTCAAGGAATGGAGATGATCGGAGCAGCTAGAGAGGAAGGAGTTCAGTGTGGGCGTGTGGGGGGTGGACTGCCCGCTGGGAGGTGCAGTCAAGGTCACCCTGGAGCAGACCAAGTGTCCACTCCTGATGGCCAGTCCTCCCCACTGTCTCCCCATCCTCAGAATAGTACAAAACCTACAGGTCACCAGAAAGTTCAAGGAGCAGATGTCCACCTGCTGCACTCTTCCCCATCACTTGAGGCCAAGGCCACTGGGTGTAAGCCAGGCAGCAAAGATACGGACCTTAAGACATGGCCTTGTCCAGCATCCCCTCCATAGGGACCAGGACAAGGGCCCAGAGAGGAAGAACACCTGCCACCAGCAGGACCCAGGCCTCACTGCCACCCACTGGCTCTCTGTACCTGACTGCCTCCCAATTTGATGAGCTGTCTGCTTATCTGCTGGCCCAGGGGTGAGGGCCACAGACGTGGGTCTGTGTCTGCCTGGTGACTGTCTCCAGGCTTTCTTATCCATTATCACATCACTGACCCGTGGCAAGGTAAAGTCACACCTTTCCACCCCCTTCTTCTAGGGGCCTAACACCGGCTCCTTCCCCTGATTCCCACCAACTTGCTGTGCATCCTAGGACAGGCTGCTTTCCTCTGCACCTCGGTTTCCTCATCTATAAAATGGGGAACTTAGCCCAGCGGGCGTCCGTCTTGGGGGACTGTGGGCTGAGGGACTCCCTCCGCCCCCGTCCCCCCCTGCGTCTCTGGAGTCCTCTGTCCCTTTGACGGTCCTTTCTATTTATACACAGAGTTCACCCACAACATTTCAGATTTCCAATTGGATCACTAATTACCCCAGTAATTAAGTCCAATTAGCAGTTGTAGGGGCCTTTCTGAGAGAGGAGCCATTAGCCAGGGTGAAAATGAAGGGGAACGAGAGGGAAAACCCACCCTTCCCAGCTTTAAAAATGAAAGTGGGAGGCGGTGTTGCAAGGCAGAGGGCCCCAGTTAATGCCTGGGCCTCCCTCATTAAGCTAATTGGACATGCTCTCCCAGCAGCCTCTGGTGGGAAGCGCGGCCATGGAGCCGGCAGGGAGAGGCCCGAGCCCCTGCTCTAGCCAGGCCTGAAGTGCCCTCCCCACCTCTGAACCCCAGCTCAGCAGGCGTTTCATTAGCACCTGCTGCCCATTTCCTGGGTTCAAGGCAGGTCCTGAGCAGATCGGGAGGGGCTGGGCAGTTACAGTGCATACCAGGTGAGGGATGTGGGTGAAAAATGGGAAGGAAAGGAACAGCAGAGCCTTCCGTTGCTGGGAAAGGAAGGAGGCTGGCAGCCGCTCCCCTCTCTGGGCCTGAGGCTAACGGGGGGCTCATGCTGGCCCAGCTTAGGTGCTTGGTAAGTGGTGGCCATCGTCAGCCCTTTACGGCTTTCAGAAGGGCTGCGACATGTCTTTTTAGGTTGGGTGCTCACAGCCTCTCAGCGCAGGAGGCAGTGGGGGAAGATCTGATTGGCAGCTTTCACAGGTGGGGAGACAGGCCCAGAAAGACAAAGTGACTTAGGCAAGAGCCACCACCAGAGAGTGGCAGAGTTTGGACTGGAAGACAAGTCTCAGTTCCTGGCCTAAGAGGAAAAGGGAGCTAGGGCACTGGAGGTTTTGTCTGTCCGGAGTGCCCTGGGATAGCCCTTTGCAGCTGGGGCTGCGCTGGGGATCGGCCGGGGCAGTCCTGGGGCTCCACTGGCTCCTGGATCCCTGACAGCCAGCGGGGGCCCAGACCCAGGGATGAGAGGCAGAGAGGGAATAGGGTCTGCCCTCCTTGCAAAGAACCCTCACTGACTCCAAAGCCAGATTCCCCGGCCCCAAGGCCAGGACTGCCAGCAGCCAAGGGAATCTGTGTACCTTGTGCATCTGCATCCACAATTCTGGGGCTTGGGGGGTGCCAGCCACTCATCTCCCTGGGTTGCGGGGAGAGGCGGCGATGGGGCAGTGGGGTACCCTGGTGCAGGGCATAGACCCCCAGAGCCCACTGCCTGCATTGGATTCATTATCACTGACCACATGACCTTGGGCACATTATTGGCCTCCGTGTCCGAGGTTCCTGTCTCTGAGCTGGGATGAGAACGGCCACAGAGCTGAGGGAGTTAACACGTAGAAGCATCCAGGCCCAGCCCTGGCACAGACTACACACTAGGCACGTGTTACCTGTTCCTCCTACCCAGGGGCCAGGCCTGGCAGGGAGTGTGATGTGAGCCTTTTGTGCTTTCTTCCCTCGGGAGGGAGGGGAGCATCAGAGACCCCCACCTTCTGCTGCTGAAGGAAGGAGCCCAATCTAGGGGCAGCTGCAGGTGGCAGGCAACAGCCTTCCCAGACTTGGCAGCTCATGGGGTCCAACCCCCATCCCTGCCACCAGCCACTCCTGGGCTTCTAGGGGCCACTCCAGGCAGTGTGGGTGGGCAGAGCAAGGAGGGCAGGGGACTGGGAAGGGACTGAAGGGCAGGGCAGGGAAGCAGGTGGCACCGAGGCTGGGGTGCATCTCCGCAGCTGGGTGCTGTGCCCCACTGCCTACGTGCTGGCTCCCTCCACAAGGCAGGATGAGAAGCAGGTCCTGGCACGCCAGCTCCTACCCAGTGACTCCTGAAACCCCAACAAGTCTGAGCTGGAAGCAGAGCTGGGCGAGGCTGCTGCTTAGGGGGTGGTGGGGAGGAGGGGTGGAGGCGGGCGGGAAAAGACCCCACACTCGAAACTGACGCCGCCAGTGACTGGGAAGCTGGGGGAGAGCGGGCAGGGTTGGGAAATGGCTGGGGCTTGGGATTTTTGCCTCCTGCTTCTCGGGTCCTCCCACCCCACATGCCCCCTGCCCGGTGGGATGGGAAGAAGATGGCTGCCACGGCTGCAGGGACGTGGCCCTCTCAGCGTTTTGCCAAGAAGGGGGGTGATGGTTTCAGTGTGGAAGGAGGAGGAGGGAAGAAGACAGGCCAGGTGATGGGAGGAGACGGGCCAGGTCGGAAGGGGCTGTAAGGTGCTGGGACTGCGGCGTCATTCTATACAGAGGCCCTCACCCCATCCTCGCACCCCAACCAACCGAGCAGGCTGGACGTGCTTAGGCCCATTTTGCAGAGGACACGGCTGAGTTTCAGTTCGTGGCACTCACTGGTGGCCCCTCCTGCTGGCAAGTGCCCTGACACTGCAGCTGGAGCCCAGCGTGTCCTCCCACTTCCAACCCCCTGGACACTGGTGAGAGGAGCAGCGAGACGGAGAGTGGGGAGTGTGGTGGCCCCCAGACAGTGGACCCCACACAGCAGGAGCCTCTCCCCGCAGTGCCTTATCAGGATCCTTTGGAGACCCCACTTTCCCTGCCCATACCAAGTGGGTGGGAGGGAGACCAGGTAGAAAGAAAACTGTGAACCATGACTTTTCTCCTTCTGGGGTGTCACTGAGCTGAGGTGGAGTTTAGAGCTGGGGTACCCAAGGGTTGAGATCTGAGCTGTTACTGAAGGATGGCCATGCTCAGGTGGCTTCATCGGTGGCTAAAAGCAGAAAGGCTTAGGGCATGGCCTGGGGTTCTCTTGGGCTCTAGGCTGATGTTGCTGAGGACAGGGTGAACATTGAGTCCTGGGCTGGGGCCAGTACTTGGTTGACATGGGTGGGAGGATGCTTTTCTGGTTAACATTGGGGTACAGCGAGTTGGTGTGTTATACAGCTAACGCTGGTATAGTGGAGAGACTGGGTGACTCGGGGGGATCCAGCACCAGTTGAAGGCCATTGCTGGTACTTGGGGGAGAAATGTTCATTTCCACTTGAATCTGGAACTGAGAGAGAATCGGGGTTGAGGGTGGTACTTGAGCCAGAGAATGGATTGAGTTTGACATTATGAGAAACATGTGGGTTTTGAATGTGATCGGGGACCGAGGGGCCACAGGAGGTGGGCATGGCTGGGGACAGACCTCGCTGGAGTCCATGTCCCCTGCTCCCCAATGGGACAAGCTGAGCTGGGTCCTTCTCACTGTGTGCTGAGTTTTCTGGGCTTCATGGTCAGGGACAGGGGGCTTGGCTGGCTGATTGGTGTCCCTGGGAGGTCACTCCCTGCCCAGTGGCCTAGCGGGAAGGTTGTGCAACTGGCAGGCTTTGGGCTTGGCTGGTGTGGAGCTTTCTGTGGGCCCGGTGGTCACTGTTGGGAGCATGGGGGCAGCCAGTTCCTCCCCCGTGGGGTGTCCGGCAGCATTTCCACTGGAACTGGGTCTCCAGAGAGGAATCTTCTGGCATTGGCTGAACTCCTGGGAGATGGACCGATGCGGCCATATGGTTCCCACTGAGCCTCTCCCTCCTTCCCTCCTCAGTCTGAGAGCTGCCTCTGCCTCCAGGCCCCAGCCCCCTCTCGGGACCTGTTCACCCCGGACTCTGAGAATCTCTCCACCACTCCTCTATCAAGACCATCGCTCCCCTTCCCCTCAACGCCTCCAGGAAGCCTCCTCAGTTGCATCCTGTGCTGCAGTCCACCCCAGGTCCCACTTCGACGCTCTCCAGGCTTTAGCCTGAATTGCCTAGCACTCACTTCCAATGGGGCGTTGGGGGCTCCTCTGGGGAGCTTGGCTCCTCCATCACCCAAGGGAGCATAAGGACTAGGGGTTTTTGCCTCCTCCTCTACCCCAGCAGTCCTGATCTACTAGAGCCTGGGGAACATGCCCTCCTGGGCCACTTCCGAGCCCTCTGCTGGAGACCCTTTGGGGGAAAACTGAGGCTGTGCTAAGGAAGGTTAATCGAAGAGAAAAATCGACCTCAAGCCTTTGCCACTTCCCTGTTTCCTGCCTCCTCTTCTAGGCTGCTCCCCAGACCCTGCTCATTAGTGCAGAGCTTCCTGGAGGTCCTCAGATCGAGTCTGCTATCCTCCAGCTGAAGTCCTTGATACAGGAGTAGAGCTTGTGGGGTGGCGAGGAGACAGCCTGGCCTGAGAGGAGTGGACAGGGGCTGACCTGCTGGAGTCTGGGTCCTGGTTGTGCCAACTGAGGGGCTTGCAGGGAGGCTCCTGCTGCCATCTCTGACATCCCTGCCTCTTCCTGCATGGGTCCAGGGACAGGGAGGCCCCTTTAAGGCCCGTAGCAGCCTATCCCAATACCTCCTGCAAAAAGTGCGCAGAGGGGTACAGCCTGCCCTGGCTCTGCATCCCAAGAGGTAATCCCCAAGGCCTGGTGTCATCCTTTTGTCATTTGTACCGTGAAAGGGTTCAGCCAGAAGACCCAGCCCATCCCACCCTGCCCAAGAATATCATGTCTAATCTGACCACAGGTCACTCATTTGGTCCTGACCCATGAGCCTCACCCAGAAATGAAATAGCAGGTTTGGTGCCTGCAACAGACAGGGGATGCTTTGGGGGTTCGTATCGGGGTAGGTACAGTGAGTTATGGCTAAGGCTGGTATTATCATAGAGCCTGGGCAAGTTGGGAGGATCCAGCCCCGTTGAACAAAGGACCATTGCTTTGGAAGGCATTCCTTCTTAAGCTGCTTTGGAAGCAAGTGGAAGGGAAGAGCATGCCTTAGGGCCAAAAGTTCGGAGGCACCACTGAGCTGTGGCTACAAAGCATTGCCCTAGCAGTCGCTGCATTTCAGCACTAGGAAGCGGCGATACCAGGCCTTCCTGAGGAGGAGGGGTCAAACCCGCCCCTGCCCGCCTGCCCTCTCCCCATCCCAGCAGTCCTTCCAGAGGCCCTCGGCACTGTACCTGCAGTGAGAGATGAGCCCCTAGACCTGCTGCCTTATTGGGATATGTGAGCAAGGCCTTCTGAGCTGCGATGTGACAGTCTTCTCATTGCCCCTTCAGCAGTGGCACCACAACCCAAGCCTGAACAGCCACTCCCACCCTGGCCCTGGCATCCCCCTGGGCAGGAACAATTCTGACCCCAAAGCCTTGCCCAGGAGCAAGCCCCAGAGACAGGAGGTTGTGGGGCAGGAGGCAGAGCTCCCACATGGGGGCACCTGAGTGTGGACGGAGGTGCCAAGAGCGATAGATGCCAGCCCGGGGTGGGACATGAGGGTTGGCGCTATAGGGTCTGGATGCCACAGGGACGGGGTGGTGTGTGCGAGCTCAGAGTCCGCGAGGCCGGAGCGTCTGCGGGTCGGGTGCACCTGAATTAAGCTGAAAGACAAGACAGAGCCGGGCCCAGGGTGAGAAGAGCAAACGGCAAAACGTAATGACTTTAATATGAAAGACTTTGCCACTAATTAAGCACAAACACTCCACTAATGCAGAGAACACATGTTGTGGCTTTCACTTAAGCAGGAACCAAATGAGGTGAAAATCCTTCCGAAACGATAGCAGCTTCCCAGGCCGAGGAAGATGCCGCCTGACCTGACCTCGTTTTTGCTCCTAGGAACGCAGCCGGCCCCTGCCCTCAGCACCACCTCCCCTGCGGCTGCTTCCCTGTCTGCGCCTCTTCCCCTTCCTCAACCATCCTCTGAGGATGCACAAGCTGCTCCATTAGCTTCCGTTAGCAAACGACAGTCAGAGCCTCACTCCCCAGAAGACCTTCCTGGGCCCTCCACCTGTCCTCCCAACTGCACACCTCCCCACTGCTCCTCCCACAGAGCCTTAGGGTGGGCTCCCCAGACAGGAAGGGCAGCGCCCTGCCAGGAATGCGCCTCCAGCTCTGCTACCCATCCCCTCCTGCACCCAGCTTTCCCCCGTCGGCCCTGCACGTCCAGCAGGCTCTCCACCACCAGCGCTGCCTGAGCTTTATGCCCTGTCCTCTAGGGCCAGCAGTTCTCAACCAGAGACGGTTTTGTCCCTGGCACATTTGGCGATGTCTGGAGACATCTTTGGTCATCACAACTGGGAAGAGGCCAGGGATGCTGCTAAAAATCCTTCAATGCACAGGCCTGTCCCCACAACAGAGGCATCTTGCCCAATGTGTCCATAGAGCCGAGGTTGAGAAGCCCTGCTCTAGGAAAGTGGCCTCCTCCCAGCAGGGACCTGCTCAAGGCCACTTGACGGGTTGGCAGAGCCGGCACAGAAGCCAGCTCACCTGAGTGCTAGGCCAGGGCCTTCCCCTGCACTGTCACGGCCACTCACTCTAGCTGTGTGCCAAGCTGCCATGAGTTAGCTCGCTTAATCCTCAGGTCAGCCCGAGGAGACAGTACCACGATTATCCCCATTTTATACCCCAGAAAACTGAAGCACAGAGATTGATGCAACTTGCTCAAGGTCACCCAGCTAAGTGGCAGAGCCGAGATACAAACCCAAGTTTGGAGTCAAAGTCAGTGCTCTTGGGTTAATTCCTTTTACACCCCCACCCCATATTCCTTGTAACCCCTTCCTATCTCCCACCCAACCCCTCACTCCCTTCCCTCCCTTCCCTGGAGGTAGGAACCTACTACTCCACCCCCAACACACACATTTCCCTTAACCTGGGAGGCCTTCCTGGAAGAGCTGGGCAATGTGCAAAGGCCCCTCCTGGTGTAAGGAGCTCAAGAGGCCTCACCTTCCAAACACGCCTGGACCATCAGCACAGAACCCACTGCGTGTGTCAATATTGAGTTTTTACAGACTTCCCCTGCAGGTCCTGGGGACTCCTCCCTCCACTTTCTCAGCAGCCCCTGCCTTTCTCCCCCACCCCCACTAGCCTTCTGAAGAGGCTGCTGCCTCCACTCCCCAAAAGGTGTCATTGAAAATGCACAGTCGCTCGGGGAAGCTGAGGTTGGAACATCTGCCATGAGACAGCGTCGCTTGCTGTGGCAGGGTGGAGAGTGTGGGCATGGTCTGCAGAGGGCAGGGCGGTTCCTGGTCTGAAGGGCCATGGAAGGGCGGGACTGGAGAAGGCCAGGTTTTGTCAGAGGCCGTGGAGCTGGAGAGCATGCAGGTTTTGCAGGGCTCCGAGCTTGGGAGCAGGGCCTCAGGCCGCAGCTCGCTGGAGTGCGAAAAAGATTCTTCACCTTGTGGTCTGGAGTGAGGAAGAAGGGGGCTGGGTGCTAGGAGAGAGCAGGAATGGAGAAGTGGCAACCTGGAAGCAAGCAAGAGGATCTGGGGTCAGGGCTCAGGCAGTCTCACGCCCTGTTGGGGTCTGGGCAGCATCCTAGTTTCAGTCAGGAAAGGAGAAGACTCAGACCCTGGTGTGGAGGTGTGAAGCCTCACCTTCCATCTCTGCCCTGTCACCTAACCTGCCAGCTCAACTATGAGCGCTTCCCCCTAGCTAATGTGAAATTCCCAGGAAGCTGCAGGCAGGCCTGAGAAATGGCTCGCCCTGGCCCAGGGCCCCAGCTGGCCTCACAGCCTTCTCCACCAGCCACTTGGGGCTCCCCTCTGCTTGCCAGAATCCTGGCCTTTCCCCTCAGGAGGAGAAATGCTGTGACAGAAGCATGCACAGGTGCTGGGGCCGCAGGGCACAAGAACGCCTAACCCATGGGGTGGGGCACCAGGAGCCTTCCCCTCCAAAGCTAAGGCGATCCAGAAAGAATGAAGAGGACTTGGGCAGGTAACTGGAGTGTATGTTTTCAGGGGAGGGAATAACGTGGCAGGGAATTGGCAGTGGGGTTCGGTGTAGCAGGAGGAAGAAGAGGGGAGGGAGAGGAAGTGGCTGGAGGCTGGTGCTGCTGGAGAGGAGGCCCCGAGCCTGGAAGACTTTGGTCTTGACCTTGAGGGCTGCAGGATTTTAAGTTGAGTGATAAGCATTTTAGAAAGATCACCCTGCCGGCTGAGTGGAGAATGGGTCGGGGGAAGACTAGAGACCTAAAGGATGCTGCAGGGGAGTAGGTGGGAGATGGTGGTGGCCGCTGGGGAGAAGGTGGGAGGGATGGCAGGGTACTCAGGTCAAAGGAAAGGCCTTGAAATTTGCTTAAGTGGAGTGCAGAATCCCAGCCCAGGAGTGTTGAGAAAATAAGGAAGCGAGACTCTGCTGGGGGCAGGGGTGGGGGGCTGATAAGAGGGTGAGCCGAGGCTTAGGAGGAGTTTGGACTGGGGCCAGTGGGGATGGAGAATGGGGATGGGGATGAAGCTAGTCAGGAGTTAGAATCACACAGACTTGGTGCTTGCTTGGCTGTAGAGGAACCCCGTGAGCCCAGCTCTGCCATTGTGGAACCTGGGTTTTCCTGTGAGGCAGAGAAGTAGGGGCACACATCTAACCCCCCACCTCTGCCCCTCAACACACACGCATTTCACTTAATCTGGGAGGCCTTCCTGGAGGAGCTGGGCAGTGTACAAGGTAGAGCAGATCCAGTGAGGGTGCAGAGCTTGGGCAGAGAGAAAGCTGGACAGGGGAAGTGCTATCCAGGGTCATCGGGTCCAATGCTATCATTTTACAGAAAAGGCAACTGAGGCCAGAGAAGGGAACTGCTCTACCCAAAGGCCATGCAGAAAAATAGTGACCAAGTACTGGGGACAAGAGCCTGCCTCTCCCAACTTGCAGGAGGCACCTTCCTCCCTACCACCCGATCTGAATGAAGGGCGCAGGTACAGAGAACCTGCCACTAGGGGAGGGCTGGAGAAAGGCAGGACTGGGAGCAGAGCGCCCAAGGGAGAGATGGGGGCTGGCTCAGGACTGTTGCCCTGCCTGGGCCTCAGGGATGGGCGGCTGGCATGCCACAGGGCAAAAACCCACTCCCCCAACCTGTCCTTCTGTGCTTCAGAGAGCAAAGAGACTTGCCAGAGCCCCCGCCGCAGCCACTCCGGGGACTTCCACGCTGCCTGGGAGAACAGGGCTGGCCCAGCCTTTCTGGAAAATCCTAGGCTCCAGCTCCTTCTCTGGGGCTTTTCCCAGGCTGCTGCACTCCCTCCTCTCCTATGCACTCGGCTCACCCGCCCCAGGTTTCAGGCGCCAGCCCCACAGCCCATCATTAGCCAGCTCCATATGGGGAGCTGAGATGGGGGGGCATCAGCCAAGAAGAAAACATTGGCAGTTTCTGTGACCCCAAGTGAGGGGCGGAGGTGTCTGGGCTTGGGACAGTAGCAATTAGCCCCTGACTGTGGGATCATGGGATGCTCTCACTTCTGCTGGCAAGGTGGGTGTGGAGGGGGCCCAAGGCCCCAGGACAAATGGGCCTGTCCCAGCAGGCACTGCCCCCAGAGAGAATCACCCAGAGCCTGCCTCCTGCAGCCAAAGTCTCTGTACTGCAGGAGGTAGGGGATCTAGAGATGTCCCCAGTAGGGGTGGCTCTGGGCCGGGACTGGGTCACCTGGTGCTTCTCAGGTTCCCCAAGAGCCCTCTGACTTGGGTCGTTCTGAACCCCATCCTGGGTGTGGAGGGGAGTCTGAGGCAGGAGGAGCAGCCTTGGCACTTGAGGAGCTCCTGGGGGATGGTGATGAGCCCAGGGCGTAGGTATGAGACAGGACAGGTTCAAAGGACTTCAGCAAAAAGCCTGCACATGGGGGTTCTTGGCAGAGTGACCAGGTCCTGGTGACACTGATTGGCAAAGCCTTCCGAGAGGAGGGGACCCTAGCAAGGGGATCCCTGCTGAGCTCACCCTCTTTCCCGCCATCCCCTCTCCCAGGTGGACCTGGCCTTGGCCTCAGAAAGTGAGGAGCCTGCCAGCCCTGGGAGTTGGCCTTTGGGGAAGCGGCTGCGCTGGGGGAAGGGAGCCTGTAACCTAAGGTCACGGTGCTGACTCAGCAGGGTTTCGGCTGGAGGCCACCCTCCCCCCCAGAGGGTGAGTCATTCCCACTTACCATTGAGCTGGTTTCTCACCGGATGTCCTTTTCCTCTCTGCCAGTTCCTGAGGCATCCCTGGAAAGCCCTACAGGTGCCTTCTGAAGGATGTTGGAGTCAGAGAAGCCCTTACTGGGGATCCCAGTGCCCCCCTACCCCACACACACACTCCCTGATGTGCTTCTAGCTTCTTCCATGCCAGGCCTGCTGCCTCAGCTCACCCTACCAAGGGCACCCAGACAGAGTCTCAGGAAAGGGGGCATGAGGGCGAGTTGGCCCAGCCAGGGCAGGGAAAAGGTGGTCCACGCCCCAGATGCAGGAAGCACCCCCAAACCCCCTCCATCTCTTTCACCCACCCACACATGCACAGTCCCAGCCTGCTGGGCTAGGAAGAGAGGGTCCAGGGTTGAGAAGGGCAGGAAGAGATGCTGTTTAAGGTGGGTATGAGGGGAACAGAATGTCCCCCACACTCGGTGCCACACCCCACTGCGTGGGAACCTGTGGTGCTGGCTGGCAGATTAGCTCCATGGCAGGCAGGGCCTGGGGAGCAGGTTTGTCTGCCACAACTGAGGAGCCTTTGTGTTTTGTTGCTGAGCTCAGGCTTTTGCAGGTCCATGACGTCTCGGGGGGCTGGCCTGACGCTTGCCTTGCTGGCTCAGCACCTCTGGGAACCCAGGAGGCCTGAACTGCCCAACCTGAGCTCTAGTGGGGAAACTGAGGCACATGAGTGCAAGCCCCAGGGGCCTCGGTCCCAGAGCCTAGAGAATATAAGCAGTGCTTGAGGTCAGGAAAAGGGATGCATTCTTTTGATGCCCCTGGGATGCATGAACCCCCTACAAGTGCCCATGGGTGCCACCACCCTTTTCCCCGCCTCCCTGGCTCCTTCCTGCTCTGCACAGAGCAGCCTCCTGCAGGCCCCTCCGCCTGCCTCCAGCCACTGTCCCCCAGAGACAGACTGGGTAACAAGGGCACTGAGCAATCCCTGGGCTCCAGCTGGGGCTCCATCCCTGCCCCCGGCGCTTCAGCCCACCCACACACCAAACCCAGTGCAGGGTGCCCTGCAGGGGCTGTGGCCGCAGGATTGTAACTGGTATCAGAATGATACCGCCCAGATTGAGGCCCTGGGGAGTCAGACTGAGAACCTGATTCTGTTTGGGGGGCTGGATAGGAAGAGTACTGGACTGGGTGCTGCTGCTGTGTGTCCCTGGACAAGTGACTACCTTCTCTGGACCCTGGTCTCCTCCTTTGTCAAATGATGATTGCATGGTCCATTGGGCTCCAGTATGCTGCCATTTTAGTGGTCCTGGTTCCCACATCTGGGACAGCCTCTGCTTCTCATGAAAGAGGGAGCCTGCGGGGAAAGAGAAGCAGTGCTGACTGTGGACCAGCCCTAGCAGCTTGGGGAACCAGAGAGAGTCAGCAGGGCGCCTCCAGCCCCGGGCCCTGCCAGTATCAGGCATGACAAGGTCAACCCAACAGCACGGCCAAGTCTGCCCTGTCCCTCTCCCACAGGAGGCTTGCAACCTGTGATGAGACAGGAAGGAACCCTCAATGGGAAACAGATTAGATGCACATGCCAGGACACAGAAAATACAGGGGTACAGGTGAATGTTGTACGCTGTTGAGGTTGGGGATGAATAGATGTCAGATAAGGAGGAAGAGAGCTTCCAGGACAGCACCTAGTGCATGGCAGGTGCCCGATTAATGTTTGTTGAATGAAGTTCCAGGAAGGGAGACCTAAAGCTTCATGAGAGATGATGATGGTGGTGGTGGTGATGATGATGAGAGGAACTAACGTTTATTGAGCATTTAATTTGTGCTAAGTGCTGCTCTCTTAAGTTTCACATGCATGTAGTCATTGAATCCTCACAACAATTTTATGGGGTAGGTGTTATTATCATCTGCCATTTTACAGATCTGCAACCTCAGTGCAAACTGCGCGACAGAGAGGCTAAGTCATTTGCCCGGTTGCACAGCGAATAAGTGGCAGAGGTGAATGCAAAGCCACAGCCTGGCTCTTAGCAGCCGCAGTAGCCCACCCAAAGGCAGGGTGGTACAGTGTGGCGATGGAACAATCCCTCAGAAGGTGAGGGGAGCTCGTGCAATGTGGGGGAGGCGCAGGCATCGGTTTTCAGACTGTCAGGGTAGGCGTGCTGGTGGAAGAGCTTGGAGCCCAGGCCCAGGAGAGGGGTGTGCGGAGGAGCTGTGCATGCTCCGAGGGGCCTCCCCTCCTGCAGGCCATCCCTGGAGCAGGCCACCCTTAATCCTGGCCCCTTCTCCCAGACCTTCCAGATGAACGCTGCTGGGAGGGGGCCCTGTTCCTGGGTTCCTGCCCCCACCCAGCCCCTTCTCTCCCTTTGCAGTGGTGAGCCCCTCCCCCTCCCCAGCTCTGGCATTCTGCCCCTGCCTGTCTGCTCCTCTCTCTGAAAGCCTCCCAATCTGCCCTCTACAGGAAAAGGGACATTCTCCCCCACCCTGCATCCTTGGAGCAAACCAGAAGCTTGGGCTTGCCAATCTCCCCAGCCCCTCCCTCCCAAGCTCCAGAACCCTGGGATTTCCCACCCTCGCTGACCTCCAAACCCCAGACCCCAAGAGCACCTCTACACCCACCGCCAGGGCCACTTGCGCTGTCTTGCTGACAGTTGGCTCTGGGCAGAGAAGAAAACAGCAAGAGTGAGTCTGGGCCCGCTCCCCTTAGAGGCCCCCCCACCTCCACACCCACCCATCACTGGGGCCAAAAGGGCAGAGCCAGGGAGCACCGTGCTGTGCAAAGTGAGAGGGGTCGCCAGCCCCCACCCAGGGATTGCTCTGGGAGACCATGAAGAGGGCAGCCTCCAGCCCAGAGAGATACGGGGTGGGAAGGGAGCCGCCCCCACCTAGTGAGGAGCAGAGGCGGGGAGGGGGGCCTCTGAGGCGCCTCAGCCTCCTGCAGCTGGGAAAAGCACCCTTCCCACCCCACACCCAGAGTGCTATCAGCCATCTCCCCTCCTGGCACTGACACAGCTCTGAAGGGTGAGGTCACTGCTGGAGGCGCGGCAAACGAGGCTCAGTCTGTGCGCCTGCGCCGAGCCCTGCCTGTCCCTTCACCTGCGGGGGGTGAGAGCAGGAGACGGGGTCCCGGCGGGCTTGGTGGGCCACGTCCCTCTGTAGACCCCACTGTGCCCTGGCACCAATCCCAAAACGGCTCCTGGGTGCCCACACCCTTCCCCCACCACACTCTCACCTGTGGCCCAAGCCCTCCCAACTGGCTTTTCCAGTTCCAGCTTCAGTGTGATGAAAGTTCCCCAGTTACACCTCCATTATCTCAGCCACTGGGCAGCCTCCAGCAGGCTTGGTGACTGGAGGCTGGGGGAGGGGCAGGGCACCCAGTTATCCTGCTGGGGAGGGCCTGGTGCGGCGTTGCTTGCCAGCTGGCCAGTCAGCAAGAGAGCCAGGCTGCCTGGCCCACTGACCTCCCCGTGGGACCGTGTCTGGGGTGGGGCCAAGGCTGGCTGAGCTGCAGTTCAGGGAATCAGACAGTTAGAGGCAGAAGGTGCCACTGAGGTTGGGGAGCCAGGGAAATGAGGCTCAGGACAGGGAAGTGACTGGCCAAGGTCCAGGACCAGCTAAAGGCGGAGCCAGGCTAGAACCCAGGCCTCTGGACCCCCAGTGGTGCCTCTCCATTGCAGCCTAGCTGTGCACTGCCCGGGGGGTGTCAGGTGTAGCATGAGCTCCCGAGCACCTCACGGACTGGCCAGGTGGACAGCTGGAGGTGTGGGGGGAGGGCTACCCCAGATGGGCCTTGAAGAAGTGCAGAGAAGGCGGGAGCCTGAGGGGCAGAGGTGGGAAGCTTTCAGAGGTGGCCAAGGACTGGCATGACAGGGCCAGAGGTCTATTTATTCGTCAAGCATTTTGTGAGCACCTGCTGGCTGCCAAGCCCCGGGGATAGCTCAGTGACCTGCCTATACCTGGCCTGAGCCTTCTGGAGGGGGCAGGGGGAGGAGAGCCACTGACCTTGCTGACCATGACTTTGGAGCCCTGTTCCTGTGTCTCCATCACGTAGAGAAGACCCAAGATCCAAGGCTTGAATCCCAGGCTCCTTTTGGGGTCATTTAGGCCATGCCCCTGCCTCTGGGTCTGTACAGGGCCTGACTTTATTGATATTATTGATGGCGCTCTGTAACTTGACTGAGTGAAGTAAGGCTGCGAGGACATGAAGTGTGCAAATCCATGGTCAAGGTCGCAGCTCATAGGGAGTTCACAGAGCCCGGGCGGGAAGAGAGCTGGAGGATAGGGCCCGGGCTGGAACGGCTGCCCCAAGTCAGGGGGCTGAGCCAAGTCCAGGGTTAAGGAGGCTCAGGGCCCTGTGAGCTCAAACAGAAGACATTCTGGGTGGGATAAGACAGTCCGTGGGGGGAATTTGTTCTTTCATTTGATACCACTGATAACGCCCTCCTTCTTGCAAAGCTCTACTCTCTTGGCTTCCATTGCACTTTGTCTGAGCACCTACTGCATGCCAGAGGCTGTGCTGTGCGCTGAACATGGAGATAGAACAGAGCACAGCCTGCCCGAGCAGAGGCAGAGTTCATGGTCCAGAGGAGTCAGATGTGTGAACAGCCACGTTCACAGAAAAGAGCCCAAAGGGGCGGCCTGGCTGTCGGGGAGGATCCGGGAAGCTCCCAAAGGAGGGGACCTCTGAGTGAGAAGTCCATAGTGGGTGGGGGGGCGGCCTTCTATGCCAAAGGAACAATGGGAGCGGGAGCCCAGAAGCATTGCCTTGGTAGGCTCGGGGCTCCTTGGCGGCCAGGACTGAATTGCTTATTGAGCCAACCGAGTGCCTAGAGAAGATCCTGGAATATAGTCACTCAGTAAATAGTGGTTACGAAACTGGAGGAGGGAAGAAAGGAAGGATGGAAACATCCTGTTCTGAGGGTAGAGCCAGTCTGATGGGGCTGGAACCCGGGCTGTATGGAGACACAAGGAGAAAAAGGCAGGGCAAGGATATCAAACACCAAGTTAGGGCCTTTCGACTTGATCATGAAGGCAGCAGGTAGGGGTGCAGGCTGAACCCCATGTGGTGGTGCCTCTTCTCCCGGCCTGGCTGGATAAGAGGGACCAAGCTGGCACGCCCCAGGAGGCTGGGGGCTCAGCTGGAGAAGATGGTGGGGGTGGCCATGCCAATGCCACTGCCCCCTGATGCACTTTGTCATCCTTTATGCCATGTGGTTCTCCCAGCAACCCGGGGAGGTAGAGAGGACTGGATTATCTGCCCCATTTACCAGATGAGGTGACTGAGGCCCAGCAAGGCAAAGCAGGCCTGGCTCCTGGGCTGGGGCTCAACTTGGAAATCAGTGCATTCAACCCTCATTAAAAATGAGGATGGAGCGGATGTGGTTCAAGCAGTTGAGAGCCTGCTTCCCACATGGGAGGTCCCGGGTTCAGTTCCCGATGCCTCCTAAAAAAAAACAACAACAAGCAAACAAACGAAAAAAAACAACTCAGAGGAGCCATGTGGCTCAGTGCTTGAGTGCCAGCTTCCCACATACGAGGTCCCAGGTTCAATTCCTGGCCCCGGTACCTAAAAAAAATTAAAAATGCAGATGCGAGGTGCATTTACCGAAGGGAGAGTTACAATATATCACTAAGTGAAAAAGCAGCTTATTGAAGAGTGTATATAGTAGGGTTCGGAGTTGGTTTAGAAAAAAATAGATGACTAGAGAGAGTGAGAGAGAGAAAGTAATAAAGGATATATCCCGCAAGATTGTCAGTGATGTTTCTGCACGGTGAGGATTGTGGGTTGTTGTCGTTTTCTTCCCAGTATTTCTCAATATTGCCCAGAGTGTCTACACTTTTTATAACCAGTAATTACTATTTTTATAATCAGAATAAAAAGAATAATGACTGCTCTAAAAGGAGAGGCAAGAGCAAGGGGCATTGGGGGGCTGTGCCTGTCACTGACCCCTGCCCCCCCTCTCCCCGAGCAGGCGCCAGCGCCCAGGTGGTGCAGGTGAACGACTCCATGTACGGCTTCATCGGCACGGACGTGGTGCTGCACTGCAGCTTTGCCAACTCGCTGCCCAACGTCAAGATCACCCAGGTCACGTGGCAGAAGGCCACCAACGGCTCCAAGCAGAACGTGGCTCTCTACAACCCAGCCATGGGCGTCTCTGTGCTGGCCCCCTACCGCGAGCGCGTGCAGTTCCTGCGGTCGTCCTTCACCGATGGCAGTATCCGCCTCTCCCGCCTGGAGCTGGAGGATGAGGGCGTCTACATCTGCGAGTTCGCCACCTTCCCGGAGGGCAACCGTGAGAGCCAGCTCAATCTCACCGTGATGGGTAAGCCGGCCTGGGCCTCGGCCTCTTGCTTGTCCAGTGGGGCCCTCAGACCAGCAGCCCAGAGGGGCATCCACCCTGACCTGAGGGACAGGGCAGAGGCCTCTGGGGCCTAGGGCCTTGGCCCTCCCCAGTGTGGGCCTCAGCGGCCCTAGACAGCCTCCATCTGTTGACACAGCCGCCGGGCTCCAGGAAGGAGCTTCCATCCCTTCCAGCCAGGCTGTCCCACAGCCCACTGGGGACTGGGGCAGGGGCTTTCGCCCTGGTCAGAGCTGAGGACCAGCATGCAGGCTGGAGCCCCACCACGGGGCACTTTGGGGGTGGCCAGGAGGCCGGCAGAGGTATCAGACACTGCAGTCAGGAAAGGAGCCACAACAAGGAATGGCTTGAGCATGCCAAGGCTCCAAAAAGGGCTGAGCTTGACAAAAGGGCACACGAATAGGGTGTAGGTTAGACCTGAAGAAGCGTGAGAATTTCTGGGAAGGGGATTTGGTGAAGCACAGCTGAGAGGCAGGGAAATGGCCAAGGGAACCTGGAAGGCAAGGCCTGGAGGTGCCCTGTTGTCCCGGGCCGGTGCATCCTTGAGGAGTTGGCAGAGCTGGTCCATGGCCCTCTCTGGTTCCCACAGCCAAACCCACCAACTGGATAGAGGGCGCCCAGGCCGTGCTTCGAGCCAAGAAGGGGCAGCGAGACAAGGTCCTGGTGGCCACCTGCACCTCGGCCAATGGGAAGCCTCCCAGTGTGGTGTCCTGGGAAACGCGGCTAAAGGGCGAGGCAGAGTACCAGGAGATCCGGAACCCCAACGGCACAGTGACCGTCATCAGCCGGTACCGCCTGGTGCCCGGCCGGGAAGCCCACCAGCAGTCCCTGGCCTGCGTCGTCAATTACCACATGGACCGCTTCCGGGAGAGCCTCACCCTCAACGTGCAGTGTGAGCCGGGGCGGGGTGCTGCCGGGCGGGGGATCCCCTCTGCTGGCCCCTTCCCCCACCCCCCTTTGCCTCTCCCCTGGCTCCGCCTCCCTTCCTTCTCTCATCCTCCTCTGCTCCTCCTTCCTCCCCTCCTTCTCTTCCTGCCTCTTTTTGGTGGTACTCTGTCACCTCCCTTTTCTCATTTTTTCTTCTTTCTCATTCCCCTGCCTACTTCTGCTCTGAGGTTTTGTCCTCTCATGCTCCCTCCTCGCTGTTTCCTCCGTCCCTGCCCTCTCTGAGTCTTCCCCCTCCTTCTCCTGCCATTGCCCTCCTCAAGCTTCATCCCTTCCCCCACAGACGAGCCCGAGGTGACCATCGAGGGGTTTGACGGTAACTGGTACCTGCAGCGCATGGACGTGAAGCTCACATGCAAAGCTGATGCTAACCCCCCTGCCACCGAGTACCACTGGACCACGTGAGTGCCATGGGGCTGGCTGGTCACCTTGGAAGATAGATACTTCACGGTGGGCAGGGGTAGCAGGGGAGCGCCTCCCCCACCTCCAGGGACCTCCTCCAGCAGAGTCTGAGTCCAGGTTTCTCAGTGAGGAGGGGAGAGGGCACGAGAGACCCACACACCCCTCCATGTTCGACGGCAACCAGGTCAGAGGGACAAACCATTCTGCCAAAGGGACCTTCCCTTCTGCTCTGCCTCCTTTGCTGTCTAACAGTTTCCCTAATAAAGAGTTTTATCATTTTCCTTTGGTGATTCAGCCTGAGTCACTCCCATCCCAGCCCCCAGTATTTATTTTTATCGAGGTATCCCCAGGGAAGCTGACTTTCTGGAGCATCCCAGATCTTCCTTTGTTCCTATTCCTTCTTTCCAGCACCCCCAGGTTCTCAGGAAGGAGGCAGCTGTCTGCCCAGAATGCTCATGGAGTGCTCACCCCACCTCCCATCAGCCCGTTCTTGACTTCGTGATTTTTGGACTCTAGTGGCCTGGGCCAGCGTTCTTCCCAGAGTAGAGCTGGACGGAGCACACAGAAAGACTGGGGTGTGGGGAAGCCATGGGGGCCAGGAAATGGCCACTAGAATAAGTCTAGGCTCTTTTTCTAGAATGAGTCTAGGCTCTTTGTCCAGGAAGTCGAGGGCACTGGCAGCCCTACTATGCTCTACTTCCTGGGACCAAATGAGCTTCGAAAGGTGCCATGGGCAGGGCCTGTTTGCCAGTTTCAGCTCTGTGGACCCAGGGCTGCTGGGCCAATGATGCGATAGGAGCAAGGAAGGTCTTCCCTGTCCTTGTGACGCCCTGCAAATAGAAAAGTCCTCTGACATGCCCAGCAAGAACTCGAGATGGTGAAGCAGTTCCTAAGTGTGGGGCATAGCTCACTTATCTGAGTGGCTTGTTAAAAGCAGATTCCTAGGGGTTGGGACCCAGGCATCTGTATTTTCACCCACCTGCCCAGGAGCTTCTTACACAGCCAGCCCAGCATTAGTCCAAGGACCCACAGCTAGGAACCACAGTCACAGAAAGAACACTGAGCCAGGGATCCAGAGATCTGGCTGGAGCCCCCATTCTGCCACTTACGAGCTGTGTTTCCCTGGCCTTGAACCTCGGGTTTCTCATCGGTTAAGTGGGCAGTACCTTCCTACCTGTCCTGCCTACATTTCAGGGTCATAATGATGAAAAGTGAAAATGCCGGAAAATATAAAACTGCCCATTGATCAGTTGTTACTGTTACCATTTTTCACTCTTTCCAAGACAGAGCTACCTATTAACTCTGCAGGGGTTGGTGGGCTAGAAGCCAAGTGGTGATGCCGGGGAGGCTTCTTGGGGCTGGAGAACATGGAGACTCCCCTGAGGGAGATGGCAGCGCCAATCTCAGGTGGAAGGGCAGAGGATATAACCTTATGTGGTGTCCCCCAATCCCTGCAGGCTGAATGGCTCTCTCCCCAAGGGCGTGGAGGCCCAGAACAGAACTCTCTTCTTCAGGGGACCCATCAACTACAGCCTGGCAGGAACCTACATCTGCGAGGCCACTAACCCCATCGGCACCCGCTCAGGCCAGGTGGAGGTCAATATCACAGGTAGGCAGCTCCATCCTTCCCTTACTCTTCCTACCCGCTCGTTCCTCCTCTGCCTGTGGCCCCACCTTGGGTCATATCATGGCAGCAAATTTGCATCTCTTCTTTCTCAAGCTCTCGAGCTCTGGCCATTGGCTGGTCTTGCTTTGCTTTTCTCTTTTCTCTGTTTAAGGCTCCATGTGAGACAGGCAGGGTGATCCCCAGCGGGAGAGGTGCAGGAGGGAGGAAGTAGGTGCTGTTTACAGGAGTGCTGTTTGGGGTGGGGTTAGGGCCTGCCCAGGGATCTGCCAACCGAAAGCACCCTGTGACGCCGGCTTGGGAGGTCTGAGTTTGCAGGTGGCACTCACTTCCTCCAAGCTCTGCACCCACAGTTCAGGAAACCTGCATGGGCGGAGCAGAGATGCTGGAGGGAAAGCACGCGTGTAGCTCAAGCCCATGACGGTGGTGTGCTCCCTGGACCAAACTGCTGATTCCCCTGCGTCTTTCTCTCTCTTGACGTGGATAAGGAGGCTTGGCCACCTGCCCTTCCAGGAGGACAAGGGCTAGGGTACAGACCTTACGTGGGCTTTGATGCCAGGCAAAGGTGGCCCTCATCTGTAAAATGGGGGTGATATGACCTACTTCGAAGGGTTGTAGTCAGAATTGTACATAATGTAGGTCAAGTACCTAGCACAGCTCAGGCTGTCAATAAATAGCCAGTGCTCTATTATTATGGTCAAGTCCTCTATCATTATTATTACTAATGGAAGAATCAAAACAAGCCAATAGAGGGGTAATTGCCATCACAACCAGAAGAGGAAATGTCTTTAAACATTATAACTAAGCCAGTTGCAGAGTGAGAAAGTCACAGAAAGAACCTCCTTGAACAGGAAGTGACATCACGCTGCTGCTAAGATGGACAGGAAGTGACGTCAGAGGGTCAGTGACCCCAGGGAGATGTTGGTGAGACTCGAGGGGCACTGGAAATTGGGCAGCTGTTCCTAGGCTCCAAGCGCAAAGCTTGGGCAAGCCCTGAAGAGTCATTAGCTCTGAGCCTGCGTCTCACATGGGGGTACATTCAAGGCACAGCTGCTGGAAGAGCAGCCCAAGGCTGGCCAGGGGCTGGCAACTACCTGTCCTCTGTCTGCTCTGTTCCTCTCTCACCCAGAGTGGGATGGGCGGGGGGCGCAGAGGGCACGTGCTCTTTTCTTCAACTCCCTGCCCTCAGTCCTTTTTAAGAGAGTAGAAATGTCAAGGTGGGAGCCTGGGGAAAGATGAGGCAGCCCCTACTGCAGGCTAGGGTTTGGGGGTTCCCACAGGAGGTTCCCATCCTGGAGAAAGTTTAAGCAGAGCTCAGCAACAGCCTCCTAGGTGGCTGAGCTCTGGCCCTGGGGCCACGGGGGCAGTAGAAGGTGAGGTGGAAAGGGCAGGGCGGTGTCGTTGCATGAGGAGTGGTCCTAGGGCGAGGGGCCTCCCGTCAGGGAGGCAGTGTCACAGAAGGAATGACACGCACTGGGCCCGAGTGTGTTCACATCCTGGCTCCTGCTAGCTGTGTGGCCTTGAGCACGGCCTTAACCTCTCTGGACCTCAACTTTCTAATCTGTAATATGGGGGCAGTTATGCTTACCTCAGGCTTCCCACGATCATGCAAGGAGATTTGCATGCAAAATACATACTACACTGTCGGCGCACTCCCTGCGGTGATGCCATGCCCCAGTGGTGGACCACCAACATCCCCGCTGCCTCCCCCTCGGCCACCTGGGGAAATGGTAGATTGGGAAATGAGGGGAGGAGGCTGAGAAGCCCGAGAGCAACCTTCTGCCATCGCTCCCTTGCCCCAGCATGAGAAGACTGGCCGTGGGTCCAGTGGTGCCGCACAGCCCAGGGGCACGGGTGGGACAGGACGGTCAGGGCCTCTCTTCTCAGGTGGGTGCAGGACGACGGCGAGTGCAGGGGTCCTCAGCGGGAAGCCCCAGCCGACAGGAGGAAGGGGCAGGAAGGGGTGGTTGCCAGGCCCACGTTAAGGAGCTGAGAGGAAAGGAAGGCAGAGCAGCCAGCCGTGGGGTAGGCTCCTTGGGGGTGCTTGCCACGTGGAACCCTCCGTGGTATCTGCCGTCAGGCCATGAGAGGGCGGATGGCCCAGGGCTCAAGCTGGAAGGGGGTACAAAGCACCCTCCAGTGCCATCAGAGGTCCAGAGTAGGATGGGGGTGGTAATCAAAGACCTTGGACAAGGCGACGGTTGCTGAAGGCCCCGTGGGCAGGATCAGGGAAGCTTAGGCTCACTGAATCGCTGATGGCCCCAGAGCCGTTTAGCCGTCCCCAGGGTCTCAGCCCCCGTGGCAGAATTCAGCCAGTCGGCTGGAGCCTTTTCAGGGCTGTTTGCTCTTGCGCTTACGGGCAATTTCTGAGCAGCAGCTAACCTCACACACCTTCATCCCTCATTGGCTAGGCCCCCCACCTTTTCTCTGGGTTCCCCCAGTCCCCCCCACAGGTCATCGTCATGCCCTGTGCTCCGAGCCCACTCTCTGGAGGGAATGCATGAGCGAAAGGGATAAGTGGAAATTTAATTTTTCATTCTGGCCATCCGTTTGGGTAATAGCTTTGCCCCAGGTGCATCTGCAGAGGAAAATGAAGAGCAGCTGGGGCAGTGGGCGGGAGAAGGCATGTGGCAGGGTGTGCGCCGGCTGCGCGGGGCACGTGCGTGCAAGGCCAGCTGTGCCACCTGCACAGACACGCATTGGCACGGGCTTCTCCGGGCCGCAGACCCTGGGCCAGCTCGGAAGCCCTTGTGCAGGCAGGCGCCAGGAGCCAGTGCTCGGCAGTGCTCTGTCTGAGAGAATCCGGCCGACTTTGGAGGAGGCGGCACCTGAGATGTTTCTGCGGAGCTGAGCAGGCGGGCGGTGAAGGAGGGGTGGTGTGCCCAAGTAAGGCAAGCGTGTAGAGGGAAAATGGCTGGAGCCCGGTGGCAAAAGGGAGGCTCCGACGACTTTTAAGGGAGGGGTGGCATGGCGAAGTGTGTCTTTTAGATTGAGCATCCATGGAAAGGGCCCAGCCAGACCTCGGGAAGTCCAGCCAGCAGCTGTCACAGTAAGTGGCCCAGTAGTGAGAAGCAGCAGGCCCCAGCTGAAGCCGAGGGGATGGGAGAAAGGAAAACCCAGCTGCTTCCGTGGGGCCAAGGGCCCTCGAAGAGCCCATTTCAGAGGCCTTTATACTATGGAGCACATCCACGAGGTTGACCTTGAAGCCCAGCAGTCACAAAACAAACCAGTGGAGCTCCCCTCCCCACTCCCTCTGTGGCAATGTAGAGGATAGGAGGGATTCCAGGGTCTGGCCTCGACCAGACCAAAGAGGCCGTATGAAGCAGCCTCTAACCCTGGGGCGGGGCTGCAGGAGGAGAGGATCCAGAGACAGGGAGACCACGGGGGTGTAGGGAGTCTGTCCCATTTCCCAGCGACGCCTCAGGTCCCATCTGTGCCTCATCTGGGGGTGAGGGTAACAGGGTCTGGCCATCAAGCCGGGAATTCTTTAGACCAGGGTGGCAGGGCTTCAAGGACAGTGTCGTCTAGAAGGGGATGCGATAGCCTGTGAGCGTGGGTGCCCAGGGACGAGTATGGTGTGTGGCATGGAAACGCCAGCGGTGGTGTGCACGTGCGAGCCGGCAGTGGTGCCGCAGGCCTTTCCCCAGCAGGCAAATGGCAGTGGTCGGCGAGAGTCTGAGAGCACAGCTGTGCGGGGCCCCTGGGAGGATCGGGTTCTCCTCCAGCCTGTTGAGGCGCTGCCCTCCCCTTGGTCTGGCCTGCACAGCTGCTGCAGCTGCGAGAGGACAGAAGGGTTTCCGGAGTTTGGCCTCGGCCTTCCCGCTCCGCCCGTGCGGCCGACCGCACTGCATGCTGGGGCGTGTAGTTCAGCTTCCCAGCCTGGTCCTTGGATGCCGGAGCCTTTCCTGCTTGAGGAAGCGCCAGGCCTTGGCTTTAGAAGCAAGCCCAAATATTCCCTTTGGCCCCAAACCTGCTCCTTCCAGATCCTAGGTCCAGACTGTAAACCCTCACCCTTCAGCTCCACCTCAGTCATGCAAAGCCCCCGCAGCAGCCCCACCGGCCTCTGTAACTGCTCCCCTTCCCCCATCTCGGTCAGGGACCCATGGCCTCAAAGCAACGCAGAGCCCCCACTGCCCACGGTCCCAGCCAGTCTGGGCTCCCAGAGGGGAGGCTGCAGCCCTTGGGAATCGGGGCCAGGCTGTCCCCTGTATACGAGGCTGTGAAGGAGGCCACCTGGGCTTCCGTCAGCAAGCACACATGACCCCGCCGCCCAGCTCTTTTCCTCCCAGCTGCGGCCCTTGAGGCCCTGCTCCTGGCACAGAGATGGGAACTACTGGCTGAATGTGACAGCTGGGGGGTGAGGGATGGAGGGATGCAGGCGGAAGATGCTCCATTCCACACCAAACAGCCCCTCTGTTTGGTAATGACTTTGGGCCCCACACCTACTCCTTTATTCTGCCCCTCCCCGAGCATCTTTGCACCGAGGGCTGCAGTGCTGGGGGTCGTCTTAGCCAATCTTCTGCCTCCAGACAGGCCTGGCCCTAAAGTAGCCAAGATAACCAGGGTTCCCTTTGGTCCTAAAAGTCCCCAGAGAATAGTAAAGCTCCTTAAGACTTAGAAGAAAAAGTCAAACAGAAGGGCCTGCAGGGGAAAGAGACAGAAAAATCTGGCTCTAGATCATTACTCCCCACGCCCCCATCACCAGCTCCAGGGAAACAAGGGCTCTCTTGGTTCCCCTCCCTGCACCCCACGTGTCTCTGGAATGCCCGCCCTGCCTTCCATTCAGCAAGTGTTCACTGAACTTCCGCCACGTGCCAGGCAAGCCAGGTGGTTGGATTACCTCAGTGAACAACTGGCAAAGCCCCTGCCCTTTGGAAGCTTACATTTTAGCACAGGTGGACAGTCAACAAACACTAGATAAAATATATTTTAAAAATTATGTAGTAAGTGTGAAGATGGTGAGGGCCTTGGAGAAAAGAAGAGCAGAGTAAGTCACGAGTGCTGGGGGTTGATGAGAAGGTGCCGTTTGCACCAGACCCTGAAGGGGTGGGCTGAACCATGGGACACCTGGGAGAGGAGCCTTCCAGAGTGAGGAGCCCATGCAAAGGCCCTGCGGGGGGTAGGGGTACGGGACGGACAGATCCTCTAGAACAATTCAAGCCCTACCAATTTGGGCTTTTATTCCGAGTGAAGCAGACAGGGCCTTTGGAAGGCTCTGAGCAGAGAAGTGATGTGATGTGACGTACATGTATAGCAGGATCTCTCTGACTGCTGGGTTGAAAATAGGCTATAGAAGAAAAGGGTGGAATTGGGGAAGCCAGCTAGGCGACAATTGCAGTAATCCACATGAGAGATGGTGCCTTGGACCAGAGTGGGAGTAAAGGATATGGTGAGAAGCAGTTGGGTTCTAGATTTATTTTGAATTGGAATTTACAGACTAGTTTGTGACATCAGTCATACTCATGAAATGGGTAATACAGTAAATGTTAACATACTGTGATTAGTGGGGTCCAAAACATTCCATCCAGTCGAATAAAATGTAGGAGAGCTTTATTTCTCAGTTGTTCTCTGCTGTTACAAAAAGCACAAAGGCAAATATAGTGGAACTTATAATATACACAACTGCAACGTGCGAATTGAGCCAGTCCCAAACGATTGTGAGCTGCTGCTTCCTAAACCCCTCTCTTGGTTGCTGTGGAAGGGAACTTTAGCCTGACCCCATTGGAAAACAGACAGAAGGACCAGAGGGAGCTAATCATAGTGTTTATTGTAGGGTGTTTTATCACCAGACCATTGGTATGTAAAAATTCTAAAGAGGAAAAGATAAGCATGAGCTGGGGACGGAGAAGTCTGCGTGGAGAAGGCACTGAAGAACTGAAATAGGCAGAGGAGGCCAAGGAAGGGCCCTGCTGGTGGGGCGGACAGCATGAGCAAGGCTTGCAGGAAAGAATCAACTTGGACGGCAAGGAGAGTGAGCCAGCCAAATCCAAGATAAAGTCGTATGATGGGAAGCCTGCAGACCAGACTGGCATGGTCCAAGTGTCAGTGGGAGCCACTGGTCTTTGGACGAGGGAGTAGCAGTGTCTACATAGTGAAAATTAACCTGGTGACTCTGGATGACTATAGGGTGAGGCCAAACGAAGGTGGGACATTCTGGAATCTATTACAAACATGCCAGACATAAAGTGATGAGATGTTTAATAGGAAGAGTCGACAAGTTTTAATGGTAGATTTTGACCCAAGAGATGTAGAAGGAAGAGTCAAAGATCAATGAGATTCTGAGCTAGAAGAGTTGAAAAATGGCATTGTCAGTAGCAGAAACCAGGGGGTTGTGTTGAATGGAGAGGGTGTGGAGGGAAGATGGTAAACCAGATGGATTTGGAATGGTGGTAAGGATCCCAAATGAGGATGTGCCAGAGAAGTTTTTCAGTATGTACCCTTAAATATTAATCCTGTGAAGTAGTCGAGAGGGCAGTGGAGATAGGGTTGGTGGGGGCGGGGGAGGGGGCTTATGCCCCCGCCATGCCCCTCTTGCAGGTTCACAGTGTGCATGACAAGACTAAGGGCTTTGAGTCAATGGCTTAAGGTTCCATGGCCACAGGCTGGGAAATGCTGTTCAAAGAGCCTGTGGAGTCAAGGTCCCAGAGTTGGGTGAGAGCTTTGTACCTGAGATCGTTTGGCAGGATAAAGGTAACACATGAAACTGAAACCAAATCCATCACTAGGAAAGAAAGCATAGGATGAGAGCTGATGGTCTGATGACGGAGCCCAGGGAGGTAGCTGAAGCAGAGAGAAAGCCCAGCAATGCAGGAGGAGACAGAAACTCAGAGGAAAACCAAGGACCAAGAAATCCTGTCTCAGAAGGCAAGGGAAGCATTTCAGAGAAGGCGGCTAGTTCCCTCCACCTGGATGTCTTCCTTGTTCTCTTGGCCTCTCCAAGTCCTTGCCACCTTTCAAGGCATGGCCTAAGTCTTCTGTCCTCCAAGAAGCCTTTTCTAACTCCAGGTGCTTGCCCTCCCCTGCACACCTGTGGCACCTCACTGCCCATTCCCTTGTAACTGCAGGCTGCTTTATCTTTAGAGTGTCTTTTGGTTCCCCAGGTAGGTGGTGAGTTTCTTGCATCCTGTGACTAATATAATAGATGCTCAGTACAAGTCTGCTTATTGGGTGGATGGATGGGTGGATGGATGAATGAATGGGTGGGTGGATGGGTGGGTGGATGGATGGATGCAGGTGTTGAGCAGAGAGAACTCCAGATCAGGGGTGAACTGAAGAAGGGGCAGGTGGGGTGGAAATACAGAAGAGGCTGGGTTCCTGCCAGCTGCCTCTGAGGCACTGTATGGAGGCGGCTCCCACCTCATGAGGAACAGGTAGCAGCCCTGTTAAGGGCAGTAAACAAATGGAGACCTGGGGAGCCAGGAGAAGCTGGTGGTTCCAGGGAGCCGGTTCTGGTGGCAGGTAGTCAGGACAAAGAAGCACCCATTCATGAAATATGTCTGGGGAAGCTACTCAGTGACCTGCCCTGAGGACACAGTGGTGACCAGGGGGGAGCTGCGTCTTCAGTGGCTGTACTGCTCTCTGCCAACTCCTCCACGTGGAGAGACTGGGAACAAAACAGCTGGGTGGTCCCAGCTCAGCTTGCGACCTTGACCAAATTGCCTGCCCTTCTCTTAGCCCCAGTGTTTTCACCTGTAAAGTGAGGCATTAGCCCTTCCAGCCTGGACTCTGCTTCTAGAATCTCTGCCCTGCACCTGCTTGCTGCCCAGCACCCCACACTCCTGGGCTTCACCCCTGGGAGGAGGAAATGGGCTCCTGGGAAGAGCGTGATTCTGATGGAGTGAACCATGCTGAGTCAAGGAGGGAGCAGGCAGGAGCGGACGCCCAGAGGCGGGTCCAAACCCAAAGCCTTCCACCTTGGCCTGAGCGAGGAGGGTGGAGAAGCCCGGGTCAGCCCTCCGCCCCGTCTCTGAGGCCAGCCACGGTCTCCGGTGCCACCCTGTGGTGGTGTGGGGAACCGCCTCCCTCGCCCTCTCCTAGTGACCTTTTTGGCCTCAGGCCGGACCCACCTTTCCAGGCCCCAACAGGAAAGCCCAGGGGTAGCATCGCCCAGGGCAGAACAGCCCTGTGGCCAGGCCCACTGGGAAGTCGCCGGCTCAGCCTTCTCTCCCTCCCGCCTTCTTTTCCTCTCGCCTCTCCTGCCTGCCTGTTTCCACTGGTCCCCAGTGTACACATAGCTGCACACACACTTTCGTCACGCGGGCACAGGCGTGCGCCCCAACCCCAGCTTGTGCCCGTGAACCCCGGGCTCCCCTGCAGTGCCCAGGGGGGCACCCCCTCTCTGCTTGGCCCTGCCCTGTGCTGCACCCCGCCGTGCTGAGCATCTTACGCTCACTGCCCAGGCTGGTGCCACCCTGGCCCCCACCGTGCCCTGGTTTCTGGCACATTGGCAGCTGTTGGCACTCGCAGGGCATGCCCTGGGCCAGCACCTGGGAGCCCGTACTTCCCCCGTGCTCCAGGTGTGGAGCACCCAGGTTCTCTCTGCACCCAGGAAGCTAGGAGCTGGAGCCAGGGCGACGCATGGTGGTGGGTGCCGCGCCCAGCAGGGGTCGGCCCCTGGGGACTTTGCACAGGCTTTACCTGCATCTTTGGCGGTGTGGCCTTAAAGCGTCATTTCACCTCTCTAAGCCTCGTTCCATCCTGCACTAAATGGAAATTATTAGAGATACCCACCTCACAGGGCGCTGTGGGGATCAGGTAACACGAGGTGTTGCCGGGTGAATGTCTAGTGGACGCTGCCAGGGCGCCCTGCGCGAGCACCTCTCGGGACCACCACTGGGGGTGGGGCAGGGCCGGCTGCGCGTCCAGGGTGCTGTCCTCCCCCTGCCTCCCTCTCCTCGCCTGGCCCTCGCCGCAGCTCCCGTGGCCGGGCGGGGCGGGCTCCAGCAGGGGAGGGGTGCGGACCCCCGGCCTCAGGCCTTGGCCCACTTCCTGGCCTTTCCCTCCCCTGCCTCCCGCCCACCCCAGCAGCAGACACTGACGCTGTCCCCCTCCATCTCTTTTCCTCACCCAGAGTTCCCCTACACCCCGTCTCCTCCCGAACACGGGCGGCGCGCCGGGCCGGTGCCCACGGCCATCATTGGGGGCGTGGCGGGCAGCGTCCTGCTCGTGCTGATTGTGGTCGGCGGCATCGTGGTGGCCCTGCGCCGGCGCCGCCACACCTTCAAGGGCGACTACAGCACCAAGAAGCACGTGTACGGCAACGGCTACAGCAAGGCGGGCGTCCCCCAGCACCACCCCCCGATGGCCCAGAACCTGCAGTACCCCGACGACTCGGACGACGAGAAGAAGGCCGGCCCGCTGGGCGGGAGCAGCTACGAGGAGGAGGAGGAGGAGGAAGGCGGCGGGGGCGAGCGCAAGGTGGGCGGCCCCCACCCCAAGTACGACGAGGACGCCAAGCGGCCCTACTTCACGGTGGACGAGGCTGAGGCCCGTCAGGACGGCTACGGGGGCCGGACTCTGGGCTACCAGTACGACCCCGAGCAGCTGGACTTGGCCGAGAACATGGTTTCTCAGAACGACGGGTCTTTCATTTCCAAGAAGGAGTGGTACGTGTAGCCCCCTCTCCAGAGCCTCTGTGTGCGCCCACTTCTCCCCGGCCCCTACCCGCACGCCCCCTGCCCGCCCCCCCGAGGCCCGCTCCTCCAGGAGCTCAACAGAGACTCACCAAGCTGCCCGAGGCCGGCCCCAGGCTCCCGGGGCGCGAGGGGCGCACGGGGCAGACGCTGTCTGGCTTTGTTTTTCATCCCTCCTTCCCCCAGCCCTTCCCCATGGTGTTGTGTTCGACTGTGGCTTTGGTGTTGCTGTCCCTTCCCTTCACTGACCCCCTCCCGCCCGCCCTCTGCGCAGGGAGCCCTGCTCTCGTCTTGTATACCTGGGCATCCCTCCAGGGTTTGGGGAGCCAGCCCTCCCCCGCCCCCCAACACTGGAATTTGTGTTCTCTTCACTGGGGGTGGAGGGCAAAAGGGGCTCCAAGAGGAAGGGCCCCTCCCTACCCCCAGATGCTGCTCCTCTTTCCCGGGGAGAGGGACCCCAATGCCCCCCTCCCCAAAGCTGACACAGCAGGGTCTACACTGCCGTTGCGCACAAGAGGTAGGGGAAGGGGCGAGGCTCCTCAAGCACCCACGGGGCTTGTTAAGTGAATCAAGTTGAGGTCCCCCACCTGGGTGGCTCTGGGCAGTGTGCTTCCCCTGTGAAGTTGGTTTTACATTTTTTTTCCTCATTGGCCTACCGAGAGTTAAACTGACCCAGCTCGGGTGTCCCCCTCCTCTCCCATCCCTCCCGTCTGCCCCCACACAGGGTGGGTTTTGACCCAAGCTTCCGATAGCCTCCTCCAGCACACATACGGACATCTCACACACACACACACACCACGCGTGTCTGCCCCTCCCCCAGGTCACATGCCTTACCCAGGCTGGACACTGCCCGAGGCTCGCCCCTTACTGCACCACCTCTCCCCACTTCCCATTTGAGGATGGGGCAGCCTTTAGAAGCTTCCAGGGACAGCTGAGACAGGGCCCCTGGTGCCTCTGCCCTGGGATCCCGAGCCTGGCCCCAAACTGCTAACGTACAGCATGGACGTTTCTGGGATTTCTCCCTTACCTGTCGAGTGCCGGCAGTTCTTGACTCTCTTGGGAAAAGGAGGAGTCAGGGCTGGGACCCCAGAGGGATCTACCTCCAGGAGTGAGAGGTGAAGAAATACCTGTGTGGGGAGCACCGGGGAAGGAGGAGGCCACATGGTGGAAGCTCTCTGGCAGCCCACCCACAGTCTGAGCAAGTACAGACCACGGCCCCACACACGGGCTCTCCAAAAAGTGCAGGGGCAGGGGAGGGAGCCGGGACCCTGAGTCAGAACCTCCTGTTCTCCCCACCTCCTTTCCTGCTCACGGATCCCGGTCCCCATTCTGAGATGAAGGGGAAGACCTTGGAGAAGCCCTCCCTTGCAATGCAGGTTCCCTGCTGGAACGGGAGTCTGGGTGTGCCATCAGTCACCCATGCCTCAGTCTTCCCATCTGTACAATGGAAGAAGACTCCCTCCCAGCCCTCTCAGTCCCCCCAGCTCAAAGTGCCTCAATTCCTCCCACTGCCCACCCACGTCCCCCCCCAGCACTGCAGACGGGCACGCCAGTGGAAGAGACACCTGGGATGGGAGGGGCAGGCGCTGAGGGCCTCCTCATACCTGCCTGTTAAAGAGTCCAGCTATCTTAGCCCATGATGTCCAGGGCCCTGTAGGATGACAAGTGTTGGGAGGGAGGGAGGCAGACTACTCTGTGCCCCACGGGCACTGCCCTGTCCTGCCATAGGCTTCCCAAAGGAGGCCCCCAGCCCCCCACCATTCTCCTCCCCTCCCTGGTGCTGCTACTTGAACCCCCAGCCAGGTCCATCTCTGCCCTGGCCGCCCTGGGCCCTCACCTGGCTCCCACTGCCCGAGCCCCAGCCCAGGCCGCCCAGTAGCCACGTAGCAGAAGTCCAAAGCCATGTCAGCCCTGGAGCGGCTCTCCCCTCTTGGCATTGGGGTACTGGGTGGGGTGGGATTGTGGGGAGACTTCTGGAGTCTTTCTAGCCATGGGGCAGTGGGGGGTGAGGAGCTGGATCCAGGGAGCCCGGGTATGCTGCTGCTCCCAGCAGTATTAGTGTCCCCTCCCAGGGCAGAGGACCCTTTCCATGTCACATGACTGCCCCCATCCCACCTCACGTCACTTCCTCTGGCCCGTCTGCTTGGTCCCTTTCCCCCAGGCAGAAGGCAATCCCAGGGGCCTGCCTGCTAGAGGTATTCCCTGTCCCCTTGAAACCAAGAGAGCGAAAGGACTCCTTCTGTGTCTTCCTTCCTCATCCTGCACTGCCAGCCCTAGTCATTATATGATGAACTTAGGAGGCCCCCAGGCCCAGCCAAAGCACTGAGCCCCCCTTATGACACCTCCACGCCCTTCCCCCAAGCAAAGCACAAATTGTGGGGTCCACACAGCATGGGCCACCTTGGTTGAGGGTGGGCCTACAGCAGAGGTGAGCACCTAGGAATAGGGAGATGGAGTCCTCTGTGCCCCGAGTTCATGGCAGGGTGGGCAGTGCCACCAGGCCCACGGACACAGCCACTGGTGGAGGGGAGATGAGGACACTCTGCTTCTCCCCAATGCCCACGGCGCAAGCTGTGCTTCTGCCTTGGCTGGAAGTGCAGTAGACTCGGTGTGGACAGTGCCCAGTCCTCCCCGCTGGGTATCCTGCCTCTCGTTGCCCTCCCTGTCCCTAGCCCTGCCCACGCCCCTCTTTCCTTACAGATTTTGATATTGTTCTAATGTGTACCAGAACCACCTGAGTCCCCTTTGAGGGCAAGGGTCTGAAATGCAGTAGCATGAGTCAGCGGGCTCCCTGCACGTGGTGGCACGCCCCTGAGACCCCAGCACAAACCCAGGCCCACTCAGACATGCGCAGTCACATGGCCCAGGCACACGGATGTGGAGGAGGCACGGGCTGGCTCCTGCCGGAAGCCCTAAGGAGAATGGCAAGTTCCCAGGGCTCGTGCCGTAGGAGAGGGTCACAGGGCCGCTTCCCTGGGTACGTGCCCCCTCTGCCCACCACCCCCTCCGTGTGCCCACATCACTTGTGCAATAATTTTTCTGCCTTCTTCAAAGCAGAGGAGTCGGCAATGTGTTTGGAATAGGCCAGGACGAGATGGGGCAGGGGTGTGCCCCCTCCTGGGGGAGGGGAGTGTTCCCAGCCTCTGGGGGTCCAGAGACCTCCAAAGCCTGACTGCCCACAGGCCTCTCCCAGACCCCCCCACACATCCACAGGGGAGACCAGCTCTGGCATAGACGAGCCCCCCAACTGTGGCCCCCGGGTCTGAGGAACTCTGGGGCCTCGTGCCGCCTGATGGAAAGGCCAGAGAGACCCTCCCCGGCCTGGGCTGCTGCCTCTCTCACCCCTGCTGTGAAGAATGGCGTCCTTAGCCGAAAAGCTAGTTTTCTTTCTTTTGTATAAATGAAAACGAAATCAAGGAGAAGCTGCCACCCCTCAGCTCTGAGTGTGATGCCACCCCTTTGCTTCGGTTTCTTTGTCACGGTTTCCGTCTTTGGTCCTGGGGACGGCCCAGCGGGTTCTCCTGGTTCTGACCCAGGGGGTGTTTGCATCACCCCCTTTTACTTGTATAAAAAAAAAAATATGGGTTAAAAAAATGAACTGAGGGAAAAAAATGTACTTTTTTTATAAATAAAGTGTTTAAAACAAACCTGTTTGCCTCCCACGTGCTCCCCTCATTTCCCTGCCATGGGGGTTTCTCCGCAGCAGTGGGGGCTGAGTTCCGAAGGGAGAGGAACCCCCCACCCCGGGGCCAGATTCCACGATTCTGAGGCAGGGACGCAGATCACTGGAGCCCCCGAGGGACGTGATGGCCCTGCCCGAAAGCCCAGCCAGTTCCCACACTGCAAGTGGGAAGGCCACTGCCTCGGGAGGGGTTGGCATCTGCAGGCTGCAGTCAGGGAGGGCTTCAAGGAAGAGAAGGCAGGGGGACGGCTGTGGGGAGAGGCTGGGGCCCATCTTGGGGTGTATCCCTGCGCCCCTGGAGTCGGGCCACCACGTGGGCTGCACCCCAGAGCTGCTGGGCCCGCATCTCCGCCACTGCTCTGCAGAGCTCCCATTGAGCTCCTCTCCCTGCTGTCCTTCCTGCCACGTCCCCTCCCGTGCCTGCTTGGAGAAGAAAACCAGCAGTGTCACACCTGTCGTATTAGATCCCTGGGGACAGGAGCTTTAATCTTTCATCTATTCCAGGATACTGCAGGCCCCCAACCCCTGCATGCTCTCATCTCCTCCCCCCAACCTCCCAATCTCCCCAGGGGCCTGGCTGGAGGGAGGGTCTCCTTGTCCCTCGGTTATGCTTCCTCCCTCCCCACACCAGCACCATCTGCTTCCCATCTCCTGGCTGGAATGCAGGACAAATCGATCCTGGGGGTGGGAGCAGCAGGGGCTCCAGTAACTGCCCCCTCCCAGCACTCCCGGTAGCATCTCCTTTCACTCAAATCCATACCATAGTCCCCTGGGAAAGGGGGAGGGCAGCTGGAAGGGAGGGCAGCCACATCCTCCGCAACCTAGGATTGGGGCAGGGCGGAACCCAGCATGGAGAAGCAGGCGCTGGCAGCTGCTGGCAGCTGGCTGAACCTGTCACCAGAAGGCCAAACTGGGCACCCTAGGCGGGGCTTGGTTTAGATGTGGCTATTCAAATGAGATGCAAATCGCTCATTTAAGCAGTCACTTCCTCAGTTTTCCAGGCTGTCCGTTTAAGTTAATTTTTAATTTGCACAGGCAATAAATGCTTAATTACATTATTAATATATTGGAAGAGAGCACTGGACAGAGCATCTTAATTGGCATTTAACTGGAGCGTTCCGGCAAATTAACCAAGACTTTCTCTGGCAAAGGGATGAGGGCAAGCCAATTAGTACCAGGCGCAGCCTTTCCAGGTAGGCGGCCGGGGCTTCTGGCTGGAGAAGCCAGCCCCAGCCCCTTCCCCCGGCCCAGCAGCCAGAAGGCCACAGTTCCCTTGTCCACATCATAGCCTGCATGGCACCAGGAGTCCAGGGACTCACTAGAGTTTTCTAGCCAAGTTAGACTTTGGAAGAACTTTCTGCTGGTCAGCCATGGCTCCTTTTGTCCAAACCTCCACCGTTGCCCCAGTGCCCACCTCCACCCCACCCTCAGCAGATAAGAGGACCTAGTGCTGCATGGCCAAGGCAGGACATGCCTCAGGTGGCTAAGTCCCCAACCACCATTGTCCCACCTTGGCTCGTGGACCCAGTGACCCCTTGCTCCAAACTGGAAATGAGGAAATGCAGGACTAAGATAGCTGGTCAGCTAGAAGTTCTCTCTGTAGACCATGGAGAACTTTCTCTCCCATCCTAGTTACCCTACTGCCTCCTGGTTGCAGGTGGTTAAGGTAATTGATGAATTGGTGGCAGGCTGTAGCAGAGCTGCCCATAAAGAGCTGCAGGAGCAAAGGATGAGTGTGGCTAATTTTGTTTGAAGGGTCTGAAAGTCTTGACAGGAGAAGCGGCACTTCATCTGGGCTTTGAAGGATGTGTAGGAGCTCTCCAGACAGGTGGTTAAGAGTATGCCAGGCAGACGTGATAGCTGAGCATCTTGGAGTAGGCCCATAAAGATCCCCTGAATCTCACACTCCCATTCTGCACGTGGAGAACTGAAGCTTAGAGAAGAAACTAAGGTTTTGTCAACTAGACTGTCAGAAAGCATTCACTCAACAGGCTCAAGGGCAGGGCTCTGTCCTGGAAACAGCGGAGAGGTGGGGAGGAATCTCAGGGAAGAGGGCGGCACCAGCCTAACTCTTGGGGTGGAGGGGGTACTAGATCAGATAGAAGTTTCAGTTTACTCACAAAGTAGCAAGAACCTCGTGGGGCATAGACTGGGCTTGCGGGAGCCATGCATGCTGGTGAGTGGAATCAGAGTCACACGGGGCTCATCAGGGAAGACTTCCTGGAGAAGGTGGTATCTGAGATGGTTTTGAAACTGGGAGGGATGTGGGGAAAGCTGGAGGAGGAAAGGCCTCTGTGGAAGCTTGAGGAGAACACCAGCTAGCCCAGGCTCCTCGAGCCACCTCTGCACCTGCCCCGCGGCCAGCCACTTCTGGGAGCAGTCTGTGGGCTCCTCCTTGGCCCCCAGCCCTATGTTCTCCCCTGGTTTACAGCCTTACGGCAAGCCAGGCCAATTCCTCCTCTATGGGGCGTTGTGTCCCCCTTGCCATCCCCACCACCACCTCCCAGGTGAAATGCACAGGCCCTGCCCTCTTCCCTCCCTCCCCTCTGCCGGCCACCCCTCCCCCAGCACACACAGATAACCTGGATCACACCTGAGCTGGCCCCTCCAGCTCTGTCGCATGCAAGCACAGAGTATGTTGAGCACCACGCTGGGAAAGGCTCAGGGAGAGCTGCGCTTGGCTTGAGAAACAGCGTCCATTGCAGGCTCCATCTACCACAGGGAGCTCAACCCGGGAAACACATCAGAATTACCTGAGGATTCAAAAAGCAAATATCCAGGCTCCATCACAAGCCAATTGGATGAGAGCCTCTGGGCTTGGGGCCCAGACAGGTTCATATTTAACCCGCTACCCAGGGGACTCGAAGGGGCAGTCAGATTCAGAGTCCCAGGTATGGAGGTGGAGGCCATTCCAGGTGCCGTTGTGGGAAAGAGGCAGGCCCTGGAAGAGGAAACTGGACTGAAGGGGTGGGGAGCTGGGTGAGTCAGCAAGTTACTGCACGAAAGGGCTTGAGTGCCAAATGGGCTATTTATTATCATCACCATAGTCATCGTCAGTCATCGTCATCATCACCTATGACACCCTGGATCTGAATTGTAGTGACCACAGTGGAACCCAGTACCTGGAGGCAATAGGGACCCATACCTGCAACCCTCATGAAGCAGATTTGCTGGTTTTAGACCATTCCTTGATGCTTGGTCTCTGAGCACCTGCTGGAGGAAAAAGAAGATTCTGAGCTAAAGGCAGCGGGTCCAGCAGTCCCTCCTCCCACCCCCAAATGGAGGGTCTTTTTCCGAGTCACCCACCTAGAAGAACTGAATGTGCTTTATTATAGCCCTGTTAGGCAGACCTAGGAACGACCCTCGGAGAGAGGCAGAAGGGGAGGGGGCAGGACACATGCCCTTTAAGCCCTTCCCTTTCTGCCTGGCCGGACGGCCCTCAACAGCCTTCTCTGAGGAAGGTATGCTATTCCCCAATGAGCAAAGGTCTTTTGGGGATGGCTGACTCAGAACCCAGCAGGTGGGGTCAGCCCAGCCAGGCCTCCTCCTCACGCCCACCGTCCCCTCCGTTGGGAGCCAGCTCCTTCCACTCCTGGGACACTCAGCCTCAAGGGGGCCTCCCGCACCCCCCGGGGTACAAGTAGCAGCGAGTAACACAACCAGGCACACTGGCTTCCCCACCAGGCTGTCGGCTCCACGGGGGCAGGGATGGTGTCTCATGCAGGCCCAGCGCTAGCCCAGGGCTGGCAGCGTGGGTGCTTCTGAAAGGGTGAACCAAACTGGATTTATGCAAGTGAGAGTCGAAGGAGAACTGCAGGTGGTGCAGCCCACCCTCCCCCAAGGCAGGGCTTTCCTCCAGGCATGGTGGCACCTCCGGGACAGGCATCTCATCACCACTCCAGTCAACCACACGCCACCCTTCCATCCAAATAGTTTCCCTCCCCTAAATGTCACCCATCGGTCTAGACCCTTTCCCGCAAAGCTACTCAGAATAACTCCCTTTCCAGGCTAGTTCCTCAGGTATTTGTTTGGACATGGTTATCTATCCTCACCAACCTCGTTTTCATACGGTGAATCCTATGTGTCTAGTCATCAAACCACTTAGCGGCACAGCTCTCAGGAGCCTGGGCTTTGGAGTCAGGCAAACCTGGGCTCAGGTCTTGGCTCAGTGGCTCAGAAGCTGTGGGAAAGCACTGCCACAAGGCCCAAACCAATATCCCAAAATCCCCAGTTCCTCCAGCTGTGCCTGAAAGGACAACATTACCAGCTCCCTCTGATTCTGGGGGCCAGGGATGAATGTTCCCTGGAACTCGTTTGACCAGCAGGAGATGTGGGGTATGGGGAGTGGATAATTGGTCTTTCCTCTCTGAACCTGGTACTGCCCCCTCTTACACTGTGGACACAACCAACCTAGCTGACCTCATGGAACACAGAAGGGCTCAATTCTTGTGGTTAAAACTGTGGGTGGATAGATGGCTGAATGGATGGGTGGGTGGATGGATGGATGGATGGATGGATGGGTGGGTGGATGGGTGGGTGAATAGGTGGGTGGATGGGTGAGTGGATGGAT
>JAQZBX010013953.1:24613-39271 GCA_029593785.1 Cabassous unicinctus | reverse complement strand
GTATCTTTTTTAAAAAAATTAAAAAAAAAAAAAGAACAATCATGATCACAGCCATGGTGCCCAGAGCTGTGTGGCCCAGAGGGAGCCTGAGGCACAGGGAGACTCTAGCTGCATGGACCTGGTGAAGTGCGAGAGGTACTAGATTTTGACAACTTTGCACCATGTGTGAGTATAAACTAGTCGTTCTTGGCTCAGGAGGTGCTGGAAAGTCTGCTCTGACCATGCAGTTTTTCCAAGGAGTTTTTGTTGAAAAATATGATCCTACAACAGAAGATTCTTATAGAAAGCAAGTTGAAGTAGTTGCACAACAGTGTATGCTTGAAATCTTGGATACAGCAGGAATAGAACAATTTACAGTAATGAGGGATTTGTACATGAAAAATGGATAAGGCTTTGCTTTAGTTTATTCCATCACAGCACAGTCCACATTTAATGATTTATAAGATTTGAGAGAAAAAATTCTTTGAGTAAAAGACACTGATGACATTCCAATGATTCTGGTTGGTAATAAGTGTGACTTGGAGGATGAAAGAGTTGTAGGAAAGGAGGAAGGTCAAAATCTAGCAAGACAATGGAACAACTGTGCATTCTTAGAATCTTCTGCAAAGTTAAAAATAAATGTTAATGAGATCTTTTATGACCTAGTACTGCAAATTAACAGAAAAACTCCAGTGCCTGGGAAGGCCTGCAAAAAGACATCATGTAAGCTGCTTTAATATACTAAATGCATGTAGCTCTGAGCCAGGTCTGAAGAACTGTTGCCCAATTCAACAGTGCCAGCATTCCAACTTTGTTAAACCTACCAACATCTTAAATGGACTTTCCTGTGGTGGTACCCTTTAAGAGGCGGATGAAAGCTACTATGTCAGTTTGCACATTCTAATCACTTTCCAGTGTCACAAGAGACATTTTTATTTATATAATAGTCCTAGAGCATGCAGCTGGTAAAACCAGAGACTATGTCCATCATTACTGCTTAAGAGACATTCTTCATCCATGAGTGTTGTATATGTATGAAAATGGTGTACTGTATACTTTAACACACCCCATAAACTTTGTATTGGAGAGTACAATAATGTAAATCCTAAAAACACCACTATTTTCGCTTAATAAAAGAAAGTCCAAAGACTTCCTATATAGACTACTCCAGGTAACTTCACTTCTTTGATACTTGTAGCTTATTGTAATTTTTTTAAAAAAAGAAATTCAAGGTCATTATCATTGTATTGTACAAAACAAGCACTTTTTAAATCTAATGCAGCTATATAATTTTTTTAATTTTTGAAAAACCTGTGGAGATAGTGATCTTGTCTTTAAAATGATAGTCCTTTCAGTAAAATATCTTAGATTAAAGACATTGCCTTTAATACTGTTGGGAAGGAAGTGTCCAGACTTTTTCAGATCTCCTATTATATATTTCCTTTTTTGTTTACATAGGGATCAATGTTTATAGTTGTGTGCACAGTGGGGGTCTACAACAAGAAGTGCATATTTTCAAACAATTTTTTAATGACTTAAGAATTTTTGTAAATCATGTCCAGGCTTCTGCAGCTATAGATTCTCACTGTGAATCCCTTGCTTGCTCATGCTTAAGTGCATTTGCAATACCAAATGTACAGGTTCAGTATTTTTGCCTGTTTAATGATTGTTTCACATGTGTAACGTTTTGGTTGAGATGTTAAATGGTAGACAAGTACTGTGGATGTGGAAGTGGGAAGTATTTTAATCATGTGTAATTAGTCACAAGGCTCAAGTTAGTAACTATTGTTGTTTTATTTAACAATGCCTTGTTGTTTTGTAGCATTAACGTTTGGGTGTAAAGACTGTGTGTCTATCCAACAGGGAGTCATAGTATTTAAATTGACCAACCTAATGTTACAACTACTTTGAGGTGGTCAAATGTAAACTAAAAGCCTTAATTAAAGTGGCCCAATTTTGGGAAGTGAATGTAGCTCAAGTGGTTGAGCGCCTGCTTCCCATGTATGAGGTCCAAGGTTCGATCCCCAGTACCTCCTAAAAACAAAACAAACAAATGAAAAAACCAGCTCTCATTGGGGAGCGGATGTAGCTCAGTGGTTGGGCGCCTGCTTCCCATGTATGAGGTCCGGGGTTCAATCCCTGGTACTGAAAAAAAAAAAACCAAAAAAAAAAAAAGTGGTGCAATTTTGTATAACTCAGCATCAGTAGCTCACTAAACTTTCAGTAGCTCAATAAATTTGGGTTGCCGTGCAAAACAAAACAAAACAATAGTGATTCATGGGAGGAGGTCAAAATATCAACATTCACAGCAACTTGGAAGAAGTTGATTCTAACCCTCATGGATGACTTTAAGCAGTTCCAGGCTTCAGTGGAGGAAGTAATTGCAGAGTTGGTAGGAACAGCAAGAGAACTAGAATTAGAAACGGAGCCTGAAGATGTGACTGAATGTCTGCAATCTCATGATAAAACCTGAACGGAAAGGAGTTGCTTCTTATGGATGAGCAAAGAAAGTGATTTCTTGAGATGGAATCTATTCCTGGTGAAGATGCTGTGAACATTGTTGAAATGACAATAAAGGATTTAGAATATTACACAAACTTGTTGATAAAGCAGCAGGTAGGTGTGAGAGGATTGACTCCAATTTTGAAAGAAGTTCTACTGTGGATAAAATGCTATCAAACCAGGGAAGCAGATGTGGTTCAAGCTACTGAACTCCCGCCTACCACATGGGAGGTCCGTGGTTCAGTTCCTGGTCCCTCCTAAAGAAGGCAGCGAGCTGGCATGATGGGGAGGTGCGGCAAGCTGACACAACAAGATGACGCAACAAGAGACACAAGAAGAAAAACATAATGAGACACACACACACACACACAAAGAAGGGATCAGAGGTTTCTGGTGCCTCCTAGAGAAAAAAAACGAGCAAGACAGCGAGCTGACACAACAGGAAGGTGCAGCAAGCTGATGCAACAAGATAATACAACAAGAGACACAAGAAGAAAAAACATAAGGAGAGCCACAACAAAGCAGGGAACAGAGGTGGCTCAAGCTATTAGGCACCTCCCTCCTACATCAGAGGTCCTGGGTTCAGTTCCCAGTGCCTCCTAAAGACACAGCAAATGCAAACAATGAGGAGGTGGGGAGAAATAAAAAAAAAAAAATGCTATCAAATCATATTGCATGCTACAGAGAAATATTTTGTGAAAGAAGAGTCAATCAGTGCAGAAAACTTCATTGTTGTCTTATTTTAAGAAATTTACAGCCTCTCTAACCTTCAATGACCACCACCCTGATCAGTCAGCAGACATCAATATTGACACAAGACCCTCCACCAGAAAAGGATTCTGATTTGCTGAAGGCTCAGATGATGGTTAGCATTTTTTAGCAATAGAGTATTTTAAATTCAAGTATTTTTTAGATGTAATGCAACTGCACACTTAATAGACTACAGTATAGTATAAACATAACATTTCTATGCACTGGGAAACCAAAAACTTTATGACTTGCATTAGTGTGATACTTACTTTATTGAAGTGGTCTGGAACCACACCTGCAATATCTCCAATATATGCCTGTTAATAAAATGATACGATTTTTATAAAAACAACTAACCTGAAAGCCTATATATATAAGCATTGACAGTTGTAAGATAGTAGTGTGATAGATAATAGTATGAGCACAGAAAAAAGTGTAGAATATATATTAGGATATTAATAATGTCTATTTTGAGAGGCAGTATGGGAGTAGAGTGGCAATCAGGAAAGATCACTAAAATTTAGGGTCCTGGTTGCTAATACTTCATTACTCTTTTAGGGTCTCACCACTCTACTTATTAATGATCACAATCATAAGTAAATATAGTGATATAGGACAGGGAGTAAGACCATAAGCTTTGGTGTCTGCCAGACCAAACTGAAAGTCCGACAGATTCAGTTCAAATCTTAACTTTTTCAGTTCATATGGCTAGAAGCAAATAACTTGCTTTGCCTTCAGAGAAGGCAAATAAAATAGGGAGAATTAGAGTACCTCCTTGTTTTAGTCTCCTAGGGCTACCTAAACAAATTACCAAAAATGAGTGGCTTAAAACAACAGGAATTTATTTTCTCACAGTTAAGAAGGCCAGAATCCTGAATCTAGGTGTTGGCAGAGTTGGTTCCTTCTGGAGGCTCTGTGGGAGAAAAAACCCATGTCTCTCTCCTAGCTTCTGGTGGCTCCTGTTAAATCCTTAGCATTAACTCATGTGTAGCTGCATCACTGCAATCTCTGTCTCTGTCTTTACATGACTTCTGTTCTCTGTATCTGTGTCTCTGTGCCCTCTTCTTATGAGGATATCAGTCATTGGATTTAGGGTCACCTTAAATCCAGAATGAGTTTATCTTGAGATCCTTAACTAACCACATCTGCTGGGTGGTTCTGGCTCAGGATCTCTCATGAGTTTACAGTAAAAAAAAAAAAATGGCAGCTAGGACTGCAGTCATCTGAGGGCTCGAGTGGGGCTAAAGGATCCCCTTCCAAAATAGACCATTCACATTGCTGTTGGCACAAAGCCTCCATTCATTCCCGGCTACTGGCAGGAGGCCTCAGTTCCTGAACTTCATGTGGGCCTCTCTGTAAGGCTGCTTGAGTGTCTATAAGACATGGCAGCTGGCTTCCCCAGTGTGTGATCCAGGAGAGCAAGGAGGAAGCCACAAGGCTTTCTATGATTTAGTCTTGGAAGTCATGCACCCTCATTTCCATATTCTATTCTTTACACAAGTCATTCCTATTCAGTGTGGGAGGGGATTACACAAGGGCATGAATGAGGGGTCATCTTTGAGGTTAAATACTTCTCTGGCTATGTCCTTCCAGTATACGTGAGGAAATTTAAGAGCAGTTAAAATTCTTGAAGTCTTTTTTAAGATGTTATATTAGTTTTCTCTTGAAAAATTTAAATTTGTATTTAATCCATAAAGGTACTTTATTCTCCTTGATTGGCATATGTGTTTTTGAAAAATGCCTCTTCTTTTTTAGCAATCATATTGGGATCATAAACTGGGACTCTGTAATTCATTTTTCAGATATACCATTTTTCACTTGATTCAGATTTTGGGTGGGAGCTATTATATTAGAATATTGAGACAGTACTGCCTAATATTGCATGTAATTATTGTAACCAATTGATATAAAGGATACATTAAGGCTTAGGCTATAGTGCACAGTATTCTGAGAAGGAAAATACTTTAAGGTAGCCCTCAAATTTATTTTCTTTATAGGAATATTTTAAAGTTCATAAGAACAAAGTCTATTTTATGAAAATATGCAGGATTAGCACAAAAACTAATCTATTTTACTTTCCATTATACTTTAACAATCAAATTAGTATTTATCAAAAATGACAAAAAGTGTAAGCTGACCGTGGTAGTTCTCAACTCTCTTCAGGCAAAATGAATGATCACTTATACGTTTGTCTTCCTTGAAAGACTCCTGGTTATTTCAGTGCAGGGGCTAGATCTTATTCATCTTTTCATTTGCTCCTAGCTCATGAGTGCCTATGCAATGGGCACTCAATAAATGTTAAATTAAAACAATAGGCTGACTTAATATTAGTAATAAGGGACTAAGGGTAGTTCATACATGTTTTCTTTGAACAGAAGAACTGGTGAGAACTTAACCAATGTAACACAGCTTGCAACTGGTAAATTAGATTCAAAATTGGATCTGTCTTATTCTTTCCCCTACACCAAGTTGCCTCTCCCAACATAACTAGGAATTCTTTTGTATAACACCAAGTTAAGGAGGAAGGTTGGGTGACCTATCTTAGAGCATCCTTAAATGTGTGAAAGAAGATACGACTATTTCCTTATTTCCTGTGGAGTGAATACAGCATTTACAAGTATCTAGTAATAGTGACTTACTTATTCTTAGTTGAGAACAGTATTGAAATCAGAATTTGAATTTTATAGAATTTCAGTTGTGGTCCTATATTTTGTGAGATGTGACAGTTTGAAGTAGAGATACTTTGGTAGTATGAGTCATAAGAAATATTATTTTAAGATTGTATCAAAAAACCTTGGTTGCAACTTAATATTATATTTCTCTCGAAATGTAGAAGATAAAGATGTTCAGATTATGAAAAGTATCTATTTTTATAACAGAATAAAAAGAATTTTGGCAATCAGAGGTATAATTTTTGGCTATCTTTCTTTATTATAAAAGTAATTCATGTTCATTGCAAGATTTTAGAAAATATCTAAACTTGGAATGATATCTTAATATTTTAAAAATTATTATAAGAAGGTTTCTTTTACTAAAAGTAAATAATCTTCCAATACTAAAATAGGAATGACAACTCAATATGTCATAAAAATTGAAAAGATAATAAAGCCTTTATCTAGGTTCCCCCGAAGAAAGATATTTCAATAGTAGTGCAACTTTATATTTCTTAGGTTCAAACAATCAACTATGTCTAGGGTGTTTTTAGGATTCTTCTCAGCATTTAAAGATAAAGCTAAGAAATAATATACATGAAAAAGTAAATAATCCATGCTGTTTCAATTTAAAATAATTTTATGTAATGCCATATAACATCTTCAGTTTCTGATGATCCTTACAAATGATGATATGTGTTATATTGTATGTAACTTATTATTCACTGAATATTTTATAACTGTTTTATCTAGGGCTTCAAAGGAGATCCAGGACTTTCCCCAGGTCAAGCTATTTCTGGAGAAAAGGTAATTATTTGTCCATGAAACAAAATCTTGGTATTATATTTCAAACATTTTAAAAATCTTTTTTAATCTAAATTTTTCTTGACAAGAGAAGATATCAGTAAAATATAGGATTTCAATCAAGGAAGAAATACTTGAATCTTAATATTAACTAATTTTATTAAGTGTCTATTATGGTTCACCATTGTGCTACATGCCAATTAGGGGTGGGTGGGGTGAAAAATTAGAGCAGGATGTGGTCCTAACCATCAAAGACTTTTGTTGTTCATACACATGCATAAATAATACATAAATGCCTATACTACTTTATATCATTTTAGGATAGTTTTACACACTCTATCTTATTTAAGTCCCGCAAAAACTTTGTGAGAGATAGCCATCATTATTGTGTTTTCCAGTTGAGAAAAGAGAACTGGAGATTTTAAATGAGTCACCACAAGAGTAGTGTAGAGGTAATGCTATATCCAAGTCTTCTGACTTCTAGTCTAGTATGCTTTTCATTTGATCATAATGCTCTCAAACACACACACACACACATCATTTAGGTAAAAATGAACTAATGTCTTAAAGGCAATATAGCAACAAACCTTTATTGGGAAGAGGGTGCTCTTTTCCAGTGAGGATGAATATCAATGTCTTTAGGGAAACATCTGGCAAGATTTTAGACTAGCACTTGATGAATGTGATACAATTAAAGAATGTTTTTGTTTATGTGGTATATATACATTCACAAGCTTTCAAAATACCTGAATAATTTGGTGGCCCCTGTGTTGAAATATCATCTTCTAATTGGCTTACAGAAACTCCTGTAAACTTAAAAAAAAAATCACATCATATTAATGAACTCTACGGTATTATACTAACAAGTATACCTTCAAAAATTTTAATCTACAATTTTAGGAATTTTATTGCTGTCATGAAACTGAGTTTAGTGAGCTGAAATAATTTTTAATAAGAATGAAAGTTTATTTCTAGAAATATAGTATCTTCATTGATCCCTTAATTATTGCAAGGGAAAAATTCCTCCAATCTGAGGATGAAATATAAATGCTATTTTTTATTTTATCTATTTGAAAATAACTTTATTTCAAACTTTAAAAAGTAACAGAAAAATGCAGCTCAATAAGTTATGGAAACATTACTCCTAAAAAGTCCTTTCCAGGCACTTTTAATTCATCTAGTTCCAACTACTAATATTTGTTCCTCTAGTGTTAGAAAGATACACAGATGAACACAGTTTAGTTAAATGATATAGTCAAGGTCTCCTTATTAATGAAAAAAAAAATGAAGAAGAGAAAAAAATGTTTAATCATATTCATATCTTACAAAACCAAACTCCATATTCTTTTTTTTGAACTTTAGCATTAATATAGTACCAAGTTTGCTTTTGCTTCAAAAACATTGTAATGTTGTTGTTAACCATAGTCCATAAATTACATTAGTTATATTTTAAATCTAACTAATGTAATTTATATTTTTAGTTATATTTTAAATGCTATCTTTTGAATATCTAAATATAGGGCATTTGATTTTTTATTTGAAATTTAGAATTTAGAGGCCCACACAGTTTTGGTGACTGCTTTAAATGAACCCCCCAGATTAAAAATTTGCATTTATATCAAACACTTGGTTTTATTTTTCCTCATGGTGTCTCTGTAAAAAAATATAGGGTGGTTCAGTATGGGATTTGAGTCTTGGAAGTATGTCAGTCTTTTTTTAATTTTTTATTTACTCATATACTAATTCTAATTAATGCTATGTGGGAGAAATGTCATATATAGAATGTAGTAACTTGTTGCCACTGAGCTTTAAGTGAAATTCAACTTTTGAAATTGAGAGATGTATTTCTAAAATGGTAAAATTTTAAAACAATCTCTAAGAAATTTTATTTACATGAAATTGGGTCCAAATATAGTGAAGAAACAGGAGATTTGTTCAACACCCACAATATAAGTACAAATAAAATTCATATACAAATAAAACATGAACATTAAATTGGTGGGAGTAGAAGGAACTGGGAAACAATTATATTTTATCTTTAGCTATTTAGCCATTTAATAGTCAATGATGAAACAATAAAATATATGAATGGGCTAGTTCTTCATCTTGTAACATTCAAAAGTAGTACCGATCATAACATACATAGGTGTTTAAACCCTTTTGGACCTCATTGGCAAATGTAGATAGCTTATAAACGGTGGTAATTTTTCCTCTTTCATATGACAAGTGGAACATTATTATTGTACTTTCGTTTTACAGATGGAGGAACTGTGAAGAAAAATTAAATAATTTACCCATAATTAGAGCTAGTGGAAGGGGACCAGTTTTCAGTCTCCCGTTTTCTAGTGAAGTTTTCTTTTCCCTCTATTAAGTAATAAATGTAAGAAATACCCTCCCATCACAAATGGAACACATCTTAATAAATTTTTGAACTGAAGCATTAAAATGAAAATATTAGAATGGAAAAGCATATCATTGTTAATAATCATAAAAAATGCTTTTGTCTTCTGATTGTTTAATTTCATGACGTTAAAAAAAAAGTAGATAGTGCACTAAAAATTAAACAGAATATGTAGTAATAAGGAGTTTATTGAGATTATTACCTAAGTCGTCCCTTTTCTTTCAACTACAACGTGTTTCTTTCACAAATGATGTATCTGTTGCAGTGGAAAGAAGGAAAGGAAGGGACGTAAAGAAAATAGTGTATCTTAAGGGAACTGGCTAAAATTGATCCATGCTCCCTTTTCTTTTTGATATTTTTTTTTCTTGTCAAGTCACACAGCTTACTTTGTGTAATCTCTACAGCCAGACTCCTTCCTTCCCCAAAATGGGCTTGAAGGCTGTCAGAGTGGAAGACAACAGAAATACGTTCCTAATCCGTGTAGCTGGTTCTATTTGAGCCAAATATACAGTCCTTCCATTAAGTTTTCATCTGCAGTTACCACCCGGTGTAGGTTCTGTAGCACTGTCACCGCACCGCGCTGTGATACCAAGTCCAATGTACAGGCAGAGGCCCCGGAAACGGAAATGCTCCTTCCCGTGCCGCGCCAAGAGAACCTGATCAGGCCGGGCAGCCCAATAGAACCTGCCCGGGAGGTTCTACCTCCGAGTCAAACGAGGTCTCTGGTTCTCCTGAAAAAGGGGTAGGCCTTTTCCAAGCTGCCTCACAAAGTGCTTGTAGAATTTTTAAGGAAATTCCTTTAGCTTTTTACAACAAAGTAGACTTTAGATGGCCTGGAATTTGGGGAGGAAGGGCATTCCTAGAGAAAAGAACATTGGAGAAAAAGGAGTTAGAGCTAGGAGGGGGGAGAAGTACACCCCAGATATTTTAAGCCCAAGAGATAGGACTGGGAGGCTCAGGAAAGTTCCCAAAAGGTCTTAGGAACAAAGTGGAATTTGAGCAGGATTGTGAAGATCAGAAATGAATGCAGGAATGTCTTGATGTCCAAGATGGAATCCAGCTGCAAGGGAATTCTGATTTTCAATACTCTTTCATAACATTAAACCTCTGTTTGTGTTTGTTTATAGGGCGATCAAGGGTTTTCTGGATTAACGGGGCCACCTGGTATGCAAGGTAATAAGGTAAGATGTAGTTTTACTTTGACATAATTGGATCTCATGTGGATCTGGGAGCTTTCAATCACTGTTACCACATTTGAAGCTGAGCCCAGATACAGCAAAAGGAAATTAGGATGTTGCGCTAATGCAGGCAAGTGGTGCCCACAAAGATCTTATGAAAAATAAAAGACATTTCAGTTTAATAATGGGCCCAAACTTCACATGTAGACAGGAGAAAATCAAAGTCACAGATAGGATGCTGAAATGGAACATTTTCCTCTTTTGATTATATTAGGGCAATAACCTACCTCCGAAACTTTGAAGTTACTTTTAAGTTTCTGTATACCTTAAGTGAGGTTCCCTTGGGTATAGGTAATAAAGTTGTATTTTCTTAGAGGTTCTTATTTTATTAGGAAATAATAATCTCTGCCATGGTGTGTATACTAATGTGAGTCATAAAGTATAGAGTAAAAGTGAGGATTAGGGCTAGCCAGTTAAAAAAAAACACAAAAAAACCAAAACAGTAGTCATATAACCAGGCTTTTTTCTGAGGTAGAAAGGAGTACTAACATTAATAACAGTTATCATTATTTCATAAAATATGTTGTGCAGTTTTCTGGAATAATACAAGTGTAACTTATCTATATAGTCATTTGATTACTTCTAAACACTGAGTTGTTGGTTTTATGCAGGAGGAAAGGGAGACACAGAATTTCTTTCTAAGAAATTAAGGGTCCCAAGATGTTGGAGGGCAGTATGTCACTTGCTATGGATGTCTGTCAAATGGATGTCTGAATACATATAAAAATGATCTGTATTGGTGTCTTAGTGTGTCGTAGTCCTTTCCTTTTGGGAGATTTAGGTTGGAGGTGTTATACTGGTTCTGGTAACTTGGTTCTAATGCCATCTGCCATTTTCTAGGTGTGTGACCTTAGACAGGTTGCTTAACCTTTCTAAGTCTCAACTGCCTCATCCACAAAATGCAAAGATAATACCCACTTAATAGGGAGTTGTTGGGAGGACGGAATGACATAATACATGTAATACATGCAATACAGTGTCAAACAAATAGCAAGCCCTTAATAAATGTTAACCATCAGTTCTTTATCTGGTTTTGGAAAGTATCCTGACCTATTTTGTTTTCCTTCATAACCCAGCTAAAGGGCTGAATTGTAAAATGATGAAAAGGTTTTGATCTCAGAGTATTTTCCCTCCCATGCCCACACCATTATTCTTATGGCCTTCTGACTAATATTTATTATTCTAGACAGTAGTTAGAGTACAGTCTAAATCATAAATATACTGTAAACCATCAAAAAAAAAAAAAAAGACAGTAGTTAGAAACTGATAACTCCTTTGAAATTGTCAGTTGCTCCTGTAGAGACATGAAACTGCTGAATGATCATTTTTAACAGAGTTGGTCTTGCTACAGAGTCAAAAATCAGTTTGTTTAATGCTACTCATGTATCTGAGGAAGCTGTACTGACATATAGCATCAAACAAAGAAGACATAAAATATGGATATGATCTCAATTACTTTATTTAATATTAAATATAGTTATTGCATCCTAAATAGTGACACTGCATTTGAGAGTAAAACAAACTAATTATTACTTTCTAAGGCATTCCATCAGATGTTTGGTTGACTAGGGTTTGACAGTAGCTCAAAACAGTGTTGAAATATTTGAGATGGTTTTGTAGTATTTCTAAGAATGTTTTCCCCCTTTTCAGAGTGTGTCTATTAATGGAAACTATATATAGTATTTAGAAAATCAAGTTTTTACTAGGAAGAGTACATATGGACTCAATCTAAATCTAAACTAATGCTCCACCTAGGAGGGCTTGGGACAATTTTCCATGACACTGTCTTTGTTTATGTCTTACTTTAAAATGAGTATACAGTAGAAGTCCTTTCAAAATGAGCTTGATATACTGTGTCTGTGGCTTGCATGGAAGGGGAAAGGCTAAGAATGCTTATTGGGAAGAATGTTCAGGTAAGGTAGGAGCTTTTTAAATGGAATTAGCTAATTTCGTTTATTTTTAGGATGCTCTAGGTCCCTAGGTGGTTGCTTCCTGCAAGCAGGATCCATGCTAGGAGAACCTGGAATAACTGCTCATATTAGCTATTACATAGACGCTCCTATTCCTTCATCTGTGTGGTTCCATCCCCTGGATGCTAGATGAATTTTTAAGACCAAGACAAGAAAACTGTTTTATATTATACTATTTTATAAGTAAGAAAACTGAGACAAGCCCAGAGAGGTTAAGAGAATTGTTCAAAGTCATTCAGAGGAGTTATGTCAGGGTCAAGAGATTAAACTGATAATGAATCCACTTTGCTTTTCACTATTCTGACATATTGTGAGAGATGAATAAGGTACTTGAGTTTTTGAATAATGTGAAGTTAATCACATCTTTTATCTGTTAAACTATTTTATGAATTATGATAACTATTGCTAATAATATAAATAGTAGAGATATTTTATTTTGCACAATGTTTCAGTCTCTCTGCTAAACACTATCTCTTTTAATCTTCAGAAAACCAGTTTGAGACAGATACTATGTTCAGTATTACATAAATGAGGTAACAGAGGTATAAAAGGGTTAAGACATGTTCCCAAGGCCACACAAATATTAATTGGCAGTGAGGACTCAGATCCAGTCCTGTTTGACACATATGACTGTGTTCTTAACTTTGGATACTGTTTTCTTGTTCATTATTTAATTAAGTCAATATTTGTTAGATGTTGGTATTTCAGTACTATTATCTCAAGCATGTATGCAAGAGGAAGTAAAATTTTACTTTTTGTGAAAGTCCAGGAAACAAATGTAGCTTTTGATGACAGGTGATAATAACTTCATTATTCTTTTTCTCTGGTAAGTATCTGGAAATATTAAAATTCTTCTAATATAAACCATACTCAAGTAATCTTTAAAACTAAATTGGATACAAGAAAATTGTGTGGAGCACACTGATAACTAATGAAAACTAATGAGATACATAAACAGAAAATAAATGTAAAAAAAGCTCTGAAAGCTAGAAGTAATGTTGAGACAGAAATAGCAAAGCAAACAAATAAGCAGCAATGTTTTCTTTACTCTTCAGTAGATTTTTTGTTTGTTTGCTTTTTTCTTTCTCCTTTCTTCAAACCTCTTTTATTTACCAGTATTAACATCTTTACCAAGCCATGTTCCCTACATTGACCAGTTACATTGCCTCAATTAGCTACCTTCATGTAACTTATTTTCCTGGTAACTGCACTGTATTTTCACTCCCCAGTAACTGTCTAAATTTTTGCCAAAAAGCAGATAAGTTTAATCCAGAATGCATGCTGGGTTGGATGGAAGACAAGAGTCATAATTCTGAGCTTGGACTCAAAATGGATTTTTAAAATAATTTCTAATATAGCAATAGTTGCTATATTAAAATTGGAAGCCTGCTATTTAAAAACGGTAAGAACATTAAAAATGGAATCAATTAAAGCAGATTTTTTTAGACTCAAGAGGATAGGCCATATGGAAGCAGTTATGCACATCATAACATGAAGGTATAAGAGCAATTGTAAAATATGCACACATTTTAAACAGATTTTTATGAATAATATATGACAGTATTTTTCTGAATATCAAAAAACACTACTGTGGTTTTAGTTATAATTATAAATCAGTGTGAATTCTTATTTGTTTTCATGGAATTATTTAAATTATTTAAAAAGTCATTCCATTACATAGGAGGTATACAGTAAGTATTTGTATAAAGTTGAAAAGGCTAAAAAGAACTGAAAGCATCTTTTTTTTTTAAACTATTGAAGTATATCATTCATACATGAACATACATAAACTATAAGTGTTCCGTAAACATCGTGAACTTACAAAACAAACATGCATAACATCATACAGGGCTCCCACACATCGCCTCACCACAAACACCCTGCATTGTTGTGAAACATTTGTTAACATATCATGAAAGAGCATCGTCAAAGTATCACTTCTAACTATAGTCCATATCTTCCTCCCCTATACATTTTTTTAAAGGATTTATTGATTTATTTATTTACTTTTATCTATTTATACCTCCTCCCCCCTCCCCCCCGTTTTTGCTGTTTCTGTGTCCATTCGCTGGGCGACTCTGTGTCTGTTTCCTGCCCTCTCTTCTCATCCTTCTCCTCCTGTCTTCACTGGGATTTGATCCTCGGAACCTCCGATGTGGGAGAGAGGCATCCCACCGCCTGCGCCACCTTAGTTCCTGGTTTTTCGGCGTGTCTCATCTTGGCTCTCCCTTGTGTCACTCTCCTGTTATGTCATCATCTTGCTGTGTTGCTTGCAGGGCCTGGTAGCGCATTGTGCACAGGGCCTGGTGGCCCACGTGCCTTCTATTTTTTTTTTTTTTTTAATACCGGAAGGTCCTGGGGAT
>JAQZBX010013953.1:0-24513 GCA_029593785.1 Cabassous unicinctus | reverse complement strand
ATTCCAAAAACCAGACCTAGGGAGGAAAACTAGGTCTGGGGACACAAGCATGCTTTCTAATATAGCGAATGTTTAGCCTACCCTGATTATCACAAAATCAGGACAACGAGAATATTTGCATTGAGAGCATCTTTTTGAAGCCAAGTGGAATATGTTGTGATTTATCAATTACTCAAAAAGTATGCAGCTTTTCATAAACTAAAGGAAGAACAATACTAAGGAGCTATAATACGGGATGTCAATGAGAACAGCAAATCAGGGTTGGCATGAAATCAGCCCCTGAAGAGAGAAATATGGAGAGTTCTCATATTCATATTCTCACCTATCCATATTCCCTATAAAAGTTCTGGAGAGCTACATTTTACTTTGGGGTGATTCCCAGTACAAGTGTAGTACTGAAAGTCTAATACAACTGCTGCTGCTTAGATAGAGGCTGTGCTGTCACCACTGTTACCGTCTCTTCAGCAATCCTCCTTTCCTACTATTGGTACTGAACTTGTCCACAGGCAAGCTGACGGTCGCCAAAGAGGTGTAATTTGTGGGACTTTGAAAATGTACCTGTGTCCAAAGATGTTTCATATGATATGAGGAAATGTCTTTGATGACCTGAATCTGGGTTTTCTCTATGTACATAGATCTTATTTGAATTCTTCCTATGTTCCTAACAACTTGTCTTCAGTTTACAATATATTCATTTGAACTTTTTGGTATTTGTAAACTATTGTTTATTTCAGAGTTTTTAGTTATGTTTTGCTTAAAATCCAAAGAACTTCTTAAGATAAGGAACTTAACTCTCTTAAATTTGCTCCAAAACCATCTAAAAAAACAGTAGCTTGATTAGATTATTGATTGTTGTTGATTACAGCTCTAAAAATAACCTCCAAATCTTCCTTTTTTTTCTGTGCTTTCTTTTAACCTCCTTCATTTTGCTCCTCAAAAAAAATCTTCCTAGAGGAAAAAGGTTATTGACTCTTTTACAACTTTGAGTGTTAATGATAGAGATTAAAGATTTGGTTTTGTTTGTATTATTTGGAAAATATTTTTTTATTATTAATTTCCTAGGCAGTTTTATGGAACCTCTTTTGATGAACTTGTGAGCAGCCTATTTCATCTGTGTTATGTCATTCATGGAATGTTATTACAATCATTTGGATTAGAGAAACTGCCTGGATATGGTCCAGAGTCTCAATAATTACAAACAGATTGTGTCTGAGGGCATTTTGTCCCAGCACTAATGAACTAAAACCAGCTTTTAAAAAGCTTCAGCAAACATAGAAGACCATTGTTGCATATGAGCCTTTTTTAAAAGATGCTGTTTTTAATTTATTCTCTATTCAATACTGTATTAGTCAGGGTTCTCTCGGGAAACGGAATCAACAGGAGATATCTGTCAATAATATGAGATTTTAAAAGAGTCTCTCACGCAACCGTGGGGATGCATAAGTCCAGGCTCCACAGGCAGGCTGCAAACCAGTGGCTCCGATGAAAGTCCGAGGAAGGGTCGTTGATGAGTTTCTGGGAGAAATTGCCTGTCCAATGACGAGCTGGGAAATTCTCTCTGAATGTTGAAATCACTTCTCCTTTTAAGTCATTCAACTGATTGGATAAAAGCGCCTCCCATTGATGATGTAATCTCCCTGATTGATGCAGATGTAATCAGCCATCCACGCAGTAAACTCACTGGTGATTGAAGTCCATAAATGCTCTTGTATTACAGTTAGCCCAGTGGTTGTTGGAACAAACACCTGGACACAATTACCTGGCCGAGTTGACACATTAGCCTAACCATTACAAATACTATGCTGCTATTTTAGTTTATAACAAATCAAAGCACTTAAAATTAACAATAATTATTTAATAAAAATTAAATTCTTATGAAATCAATATGATTAAATGTAATGTGAAATAAAATTAATTAGAATTAATCTTGTACTGATGAGGAAAACAAAATTGGGTGTAAAAGATAACTCAAAATCTCTGTTTACTTATTTGGCTTATATATCTTTACTTTTCATAACTTGTCTTCACATTTTCTCTTGCAGGGTCTCCAAGGATATCCAGGGCTCCCAGGGCTCCGAGGTGAACAAGTAAGTATTCCAAGTGCTTCCTTTATAAGACATATCTTCTACAGTGAAAATGACAGTAGGGAACTCCATTGAGAGATTATTTTTCCCCACTTGCCATTTCAATTTTTCTTCTCAATGATTTTTGCTCTATTTAGTACAAGACAACCTTTTAATTGATTATCTGTAGATCATCTGTTATAATTTCTTGTCAGTGTCCATACTAACTTACTATTTGACTAACGTGTTCCAGACCAGGAGTTCTTAAACTTCTGTGACCCATAGGCCCTTTCGGGTATCTCATAAATGTTATAAACCCAGGAACTATACAAACTCATGAGCATATGCACATCTGATTTTTTTCTGGGAACAATTTCAAAGGCCTTGTTGGTTCTCTAAAGCCTATACATATTGGTTCCTTGACGCTTGCATTAGGAAATGTGAGTAAATTTTAATAACATTCCAAATTAGAATGGTCTGTATGTTGTTGTCTGTTATACAAATGCACATGTATTTTATACTCAAAATAGTTTGGGAACTGTTTAGTTTTTGATCATCTTATTGCTTCTCTGTCCTTTAGAGAATAATATGTCATTATGTCATAAGAATAAAGGAAAGTCATATTTTTGCATTCAATATAATGTGTATAAAGTCAGTTTGAATAAAGCAGTGAGAAGAGTAGGAGATGAAAAGTGACTAACGTAATGGATACGACTTGTATTAGTCAGCGTTCTCCAGAGAAACAAAATTTACAGGATATACATATATGAAGAGATTTATTATAGGAATTGGTTCATAGTATTGTGGGGATTGGCAAGTCCAAATTTTGTAGCGCAGGCCGCAAGTTGGAAACTTGAAGATGATGTTCAATTCCCCAGAAGAAGCTGCAAGTTGGGAACTCTTATCAAGGTAACAAAGAATTCTCCAGGAGAAGCTGGCTGTCTGCAGTAGAGTTAGAAATTCTTTCTGACCACTGAAATCATCAGATCTCCCTTTAAGGCCTTCAGCTGATTGGATGAGACTTCTCTCATTGCTTAAGACAGTTTCCTTTGTTGATTGTAGATGTAATCAGCCAAGATGGAATCAACTGACTATGATTTAAATCCATGAAATACTCTCACAGTAACAATTAGGCCAGTGCTTCTTTGACCAGACAACTGGATGCCATAACTTAGCCAAGTTGACACATAAAATTAACCATCACACCATTACTGAAGATTCAGCAGAGAACCTCAGGAAGCCCTAAAGGGAACACTAGGAGGAAATGTTATGGATGCTCCCTGAAGGAAAGATATAAATGAAGAAATAAAGCCAGTTTTCTTTTGCATTCATATTAAGTGGGATAGTACTCTCTGGTCTCTCAGGCACAATTTTTCAAAGTTACTAATTATCAGACGTGCAAGCAAAGAAATATATGTATCTGTAACAGCTGCAGTCTTGGTTTCCTGAGGATCAGACAGGTGCTGACAAGCATTGGGGTATATATGAGAAGGAAATTAAATGAGTGGGAGGGATTAGTTTGTAGGGGGAAAAATGCCTAGAATACTGCTTTGACATAAATGTGTGAATTTCAATGAAGAAACCTTGATACTGTCAGGGTTTTTTTTTTTTTTTCACTTACATAAGTAAGTGAAAAGTTGACCATTTGTCAGTATTGAGCAGCTCTCTCACAAATGCTTTACTACCTAGTTCTATTAGCATACATGTTATTATTCTGAGCGTGGTGTCATTTATAGAAGAGTCTACAAACAGTATTAATGGTTGGAAAATGTCTTATATAGTCAGTTCTTGCTCTGGATTCTTTTTGTCTCCAGAAAAAGAGAGGTAAAGTTTGTGATAACTTTGGGGTACAACCAAAATCATTTTGCTGTGAAAACACTGTGGACATTAAGAGAAACATAACTGATTTGTTAGAAGACAGTCATTTCTGGAAAATTTGCAAATATGTATAAATTGTTAAGCAAACATCTGGAAATTCAATTATATCATTGGTGCAAGATCTAGTAATAAGAGCTGTCATTTACAGAGACCTTGTCCTTTGCCAAACTGTTGTACTACTGTTAACTACTGTTAACTACAACTACTAGTAGTTTAATTATTTATTGAATATTTTATATATATTAACTAGTTTAATGCTTAGCAACATAAGAGTTATTGCAATTACCTCTACTTTTAAATTCCATTGTCCTATTTTCTCCCCACAGTACTCCCTTGATGAGAGGACCCCTAGTAGTGTTGGCATACTAAATGAAGTCTGACTGATTCAGAGCATATGCTTTAATTCTTAGAGTGAGGAGTGGGATTAGGACAGGCTTCGTATTCCTAATTTTTCAAAAGGCCAGTGATTTAACTTTGTGTCTCTGCTTCCAATCTACAGATTTCAGTGAGCCAACTTTTTATAATCATTTTTAAGTGCACAGAGAATTGAATCCTAGTGTTTGTTTTGAGTTTCTTTTTTCTTTCTGTGGTTGTCACAGTGATTTTAGGGTGTGATTGGCTAAGAATACGTTTATGGCATATAAAGACTATGCTGAAAGCTTACTTGTTTACTGTGTTTACTGCTCTTCTGGTATAGCAGAAATTAGACATCAGGTGGAATTCTTTCATGTCTTTCTCTGTGCACCTGAAATGTGTTAGATCTCTACATGTTGCCTTAACACCTTCTATGGAATTTTACTTGTGTCCTTTTAACAGATTTGCTTTTTTATTGAGGTTAATTAACCTAAATTTGGCTAGGAAATGAATTAGAAAGGGATGGTAATTGACATTAGCTAGATAGATGGTGTCCCGTCTTTTAAATTTGTTTCACTCCTTTCTATTGGCATACCCAAATATAAGGTTTTGTGTATGTCTGGATATAGACCTCTGTATTTTGAAATAGAATGTTGATTTCCTATGCTGCTTAAGCAAATACCATGAAATGGGTCAAAACTTAAAGAATAGGAATTTATTAGCTTACAATTTTGAGGCTAAAAGAAAGTCCAAATCAAGGCATCATCAAGGCGATGCTTTCTCCCAGAAGACTGTAGCATTCTGGGGCTGGCTGCTGGTGATAAGCCTGGGTTCTTAGCTTATCATATGGCAAGATCTTCTGGCAGCATCTCCTGGCCTATCCCTTCTCTTCTGGGTTCAGCTTCTTGCCTCCCGTGGCTTTCTCTCAGTCTGTGTGAATTTCACTCTGCTTGTAAAGGACTCCAGTAATAGGATTAAGACCATCCTGACTGAGGTGGGACACACCTCAACTGAAGTAACCTCATCAAAAGGTCCTACTTAACAATGGGTTTACACCTGTGGGGATGGATTAAATTTAAGAACATGTTTTTCTAGAGTACATATAGCTTCAGACACCACAGATGGGCATAGAGAAGACAGGTATAAATAGGCTGGAGAAATTTTCATATTTAGAGGGCTTTCACTCTAGTGCTATTGGGAATCATTTGTTCTTCAAACCCATGCTAAGGAGGCAGCCTTGAATGGTCTGTGGAGTTAGACTTGCTGGTTTAAATCCTGGCTTACCACTTACTAGCTGATTGACTCTGTACAGGTTACATAAACCCTTTATTCTCATTTTTTTCATCTGTAAAACAGGAATAATGATACCTAACTTACATGGTTGTTGAGTGGATTAAATAAGATAATTCATATAAAATACTTGAAATAATGCCTGGCATGTGATAATTGTCCAATAAGTGTTATTATAGGAATAAAATATATCTAATATTTAGTATTAATTAGTACATAAATATGGTTTATGAAATTCATAGGTTATAATATCCCACATATATATAAGAATTTCTTTATCCTTTAATCTTCAGAAGGCTACTGTTTATTCACATTCTCATATATAAATTGTCTCATATATATGGGACATAACTTTGTTGTCAGATTGTCTAGGTTCACATCCAGGCTAGACGCTGCTACTTACTCACTGTGGCACTGCAAGTCTCAGAACCCCTCTGTCTTATTTCCTTCAAATGTAGAATAAGGAAAGCAGTATCTATCTTATAGATGAAAAGTAGATGTAAAGTGCTTGGCATAGTGGTTAATATATACAAAGTGCTCAGTAAATGATAATTGTTGGGGTAAGGGGAGGGCGGGAGAGAAGAGGGAGAGAAATAAGAAAGAATAAAAATAAGAGATGGATTCTGCATAAAGTGGAGAGAAAGACATAGAGCCTACATGTCTAATAGAATGGAAGGGCAGAAACTTTAAACTCTGATTGTCCATTTGTCTTTTCCTTGGTCTGTTCTTAATCTAGATTTTCCAGATTTTTAGGAGTTACAATGTTTCTATAGTTAAAGTGCTTTAGAGGTAACCCTCTTCTATCTACTTCAGAACAGAGGGGCAAAGTCCTAGTCTCTTTTTCTCTCTTTTACAAACAACACGCAGGAGATGAATTTAACATCATAATAAGGAATCTATAAAACTTTAACATTGCTGTAACCATTTGAGGTTAAATAAAGGCAGCTTGACACATGTTCTTCTGGCATTCCTTTGGTTCAAGAATTATTTAATAGATTTAAACTCAATAAACTGATGAATGAATGAATGAATTGATAATGCATCAATGAAAGAAAGTTAAGAAAAAATTGGAAGTATAATAATCTCACTCTTCCATCCAGTTCTGTAGTAAATTTCCTTTCTTATACCTTTGTGTCTCTGTCAGTCTTCCTTGAGCAGACCTTGTTTTAAATCAAGAATACAAAGTTTTCAAATCTAAATGTGTTTACCATCCAAAGCTACTATGTGAATTTTCAGATAGACTCATGTCACAATAAAGGTTATTTGTCCCTTAATATCCATTTACTTAATCCAAAGTTTTGTAAGAATATGTTGTTTTAGCAAGGAATAGGAGGTTGATTTTGAAGTTTCACTGCTGCTCTAGTCCTTTGGGGCTTATGTTCAGACAGTTAAGAATATTGCAGGATGACTGAGACACAAGAAGGAATTCAATCCAAAAGGATACTGGTTATTAAGAAATGAACTAGTTCTTCCTCTAGAATAAATGTGTTCTTTAGTTATGTAGCACTGAACTTTTCTATCTTAGATTTATTATTAGTAATATCAGTGCCTCATCTAGGGCCCTAATCTAACAGTTTTATTTACTTTTATTTAGCAATTTTGGCCCATTTTCACTTTAAATAAGTAATATCAATCAGATAAGCAGTGTGCAGGATTCAATATTTGCATGGGAAGAAAATTCTTTACAAATTTGAGTATTATAAATGCACCAGATGTGTTTTTCCTTGGAATTCCTTTGGCTTTGTTGTATTGTTTATTGTATTATTTACTCTATTTCTTCATTTCAGGGAATTCCAGGATTTGCTGGTAATATTGGTACATCTGGTTTCCCTGGCAGGCAGGTGCAGTAACTATATGTGTACTTCCGGTTTCATATCCCTCTTCATTTATGTCCTGATTTTTGAGAGTTAATGTTCAAATGGCAAATTGGTTTTTTTTTTATTAACAATGAATACTCATAGCTAAATAATTTCAAAAATCAAAATTGTAAAAATCCTTTAAAAAATATTATTGCAAAAAGTTTTGTTTAAAATAAGAGTGGAGTTTTTAATCATGCTTGTGTGATATACAGTGGAGCCATCAAAATTAAAGTGCCCTAGGGTCTAATAAGATCTTAAAACAGCCTTACTGCTAATTTTATATAAAACTGCCACTGACTAAAATGAAGTAATAATAAGTGTTTAGATTCTCTATAGTAACCATCATATTTTAATAACACAGTTATAAAAACTTGGACATGTACCACTACTAAATACTTTTATCTGAATCAAGTCTTTCTTACTCTTACTACATCATGTAGACTAATAATAGAGCAAATTTTACTTTCTCATATTTTCATGAATTGATTACTTGTTCCTGAAATTATTTTTCTGCATACTAGAAAACTACATTTATGACATCATTTTTATTCTCAAGAATGAGAGGATTAAAAACTCAAAAAAAAATCTATTTGTTAACAAAATTCCATTTTCAGGACCTTAAAAATACCTGGAGATATTAGATATTAGGGTCTTACCATCAAATGATTATTTATGTTATCTGTACAATACAAAATATAATTAAACATATAGACATTCATCTGAAGTTAAAAGTGTATTTTTTTAATTTATGGAAAGTCAAGAAAATATATTTTAGAATAAATTAATTAGAAGTGTAGAATGCAGGTAGTGTCCTAATGAGAAATAATTTAATGAAAAACTACATTTTATATCTTACAATGTATGTTAATTTATGTTATTTAGATATCTAAAATATATTTGTATATAAATTATATTCAGTGCCTCTTTCAAGTCTGAAATTTAAAATTCTTTTGTATTCATTAGGTATATGGAGTTCTGGTTTTTAAAGTTGTGAAATTAGTATCTCTTTATATACCCTTCTTATTAATCTATTAACTCTTTTAAAAATACTATAATATGATGGTGATATCCTTTGTTCAAACTAGGGCTTAGCTGGACCAGAAGGTAATCCAGGTTCTAAAGGTAGAAGAGTAAGTAAGCATTTTATCATTTTATTAAGCATGTTTGCATGAAAGTACAATGAAATATAGAAAATGCTTATCATTTTCACTTATGAGTTTTAGATTTTGATGGAGGTTTATCCTAAAAAGAAGCAACTACTTGTTTAATAGTTAATTTCATTTTTATGCCTACAGAAAACAATCTTCCTTTGGTAGGTTTTACATTATTCATTTTGATTAATTTCTAACTTCTAGCATAAAGTATGGCATGTTAGGAGATGCTCTATAAATATTTGTAGTGTTTTTTAATGTGAACATACGCAGACCTAAAAAGTAATGATTTAAAAAAATAAGAAGAGGCAAAGAAATTCACCTTAGTTCAAAGTTGAGATAATTTAATGATATGAAAACTATGAGGAGAACATAAATATCTGCAATGAAGAAAATAATCTTATGTCAAGAACCTCTTATTTCACTTCAAAACCAATAAAGGAATAGTTAGCTACTTTTCACCATAAAGAGAGTAAAAGAAATTGTTGTGATATTTATGTTCTGTAGTATGCTTTGTCATAGAAAAATGATCGTTTTACTATGGCAGCACCCAGCTAGTTTTCACCCTCAGGAAGTAAATCCCTTCCAAGTTTCTCATTCCAGGAAACCTAGAAATGATTCCTGTGACATTTACCTTTTTAGTGCCTGAATTCTTTCTTAATGTATATTATTATAGAAGCATTTACTCTAAAAAGTCACCCATTCTCTGATTCAAAACAAGTAGTCCTTATTAAGAGCTCTGTCAAAATGACATCTCTGTATCTTTCTTTCAAATTCTTTTAAACCTTGGCTTTTCTCTGTATCCATAAAATTCTTTTTTCTCGCACTCCCATTTCAAACCTCTATCTGATTCACTAATAATTTTTTTGTTGTTTTCTCCCTCAGTGCTCTAGTCTACTTTTAAGATCTAATTCCTTCCTCACCTTCAAATCTTTGTCTTTGAACTCTGTGAGCCCCACATTTCCATTTCCCTGCTAAGCTAATTACATTTAAATGCTTCATCATCAGCACACACTCAAAATAACTCACAAAACTCATCTTCTTTCATCTAACTTAAGGTTTCTACAGTGGTTATTACTCACCTCTCAATGTAACTATAAACCTTAGAGTCATCTTTGTCTCAGTCCTTAAAGATAGATACCAAGACCTGTTGACCCAGTATAGTCCAAGTGAATTTTCTAAGCTGCAAATTTGATTATATCAAAGCCATGCCTAAATTTTTCAGTAGCTCATAGTGTAAATTCCAAACTTTCTATCATAGCATAAAAACTCACCATCTGGCCTCTGCCATTCTTTCCAACGCTACCTATTACCCAACAACCATACAGAGCTATTTACAATACTTTGAAAGTGGCATATCATTTCATTTATATTGATGGAGTAATTGATTGCTGGTCCTTTGTTAGTCCTGCTTGGAATGCCTTTTTTTTTTTACTTCAAGAATTAGCACAAACTTTGCTTCCTCTGTAAAACTTCCCTAAATCTTCCCTCTAGGCAAAGTTGATCATTCTGATTCCAAAGTACCTGTTGCATCTTGTTTTTCTATTATAACAATTTTTATATGGCATACAATTATTTATTTGTATGGCTCTCTTTCCCAATAAACCATGAACTTCTTGAGGGCACTGGTTTTCAATATTCACCTTTTTAATCCCAGTACCTGGCATACAATGAGCACTAAAATAATGTTTGTTGAATCAATGACCCAGACCTATATTACTTCAAACTTGGACCATTGAAACAGTCTTGTAACTGGTTTTCCTATATTCACTGTTTCCTGTCTCTGATGTATTCTGTAGCCTATCAACAGATTAATATTTGAGAAATACATCTTAATATCAGGATACTACCAGGCTTCTCCAATGTCGATATCTTCTAGTTGTCTAAAATTCTTAGCTTGAACTTTAAGGCTCTCCTTAATCTAGCCGCAAGACTACGTGATACATTATCTATTAAACTGATGAAACAGGTTATTTGCCACAGATGAGCTATGACTAAAGTACTTTAGGATAAAGTGCCTTTCATTGTTGTTGATATATTTCTCAGACCAGATTGTCATCTTCATGAGGGCAGGATGGGATTTTGGTCTTCTCCAAATCCTCCTATATATAAAAACACAGTCAGTCACCATTTACAAACAGTCCCTGAACTAACTGACTCACTCACTCACTCACTCTCACCCTCTTTCTCTCACTCTCTTTCTTTCTCACCTCTGCTTATTTGCTTAAAATTCTCTGCTTGGAGTGTTGTTTCGCCAGCCTCTACTTACCAAGATTTTACCTAATTTCAAAAGTCTAACTCAAGTGGCAGTCTTGTTTGAAGACTTTTGAAGCCTTCTTTGATTGCATTTACCTCCTGCCACATTGGAATGAATCTCTTCCTCCTCTGTACTACTTATGTTCTTTTGATTCCTCTATTCTGCCTTACAGAATTAATGGTATACATATATTTCCTGCCCTCTCTAAAGTTCAGTGAAGGAAAGGATTTGGTCTTATTGATTTTTATTAGTCACCTTGTCTTAAGTTACATTCCCTAATTTATTTTTAATGAAAATATTATCTGTAACTTCTGGAAGAAGAGCAATAAGGTTTTCATATGCACACTTTAAAATTTTATAAAGTCATATTACCATGAATAAATTTTTAAATACCCCTTTTTTGGAATTACTTATAGGATGAATATTTGAATTAAATAATGTAATGATTGTATGCTTGCTTTAAGGGTTTCATTGGCTCTCCTGGAGAAGCAGGACAACTGGGACCTGAAGGAGAAAGAGTAAGTCCATTTTCTTCAAATATTATTTGACATTTATGATAATGTACAACATGGTCGTAAACTAGGATGTTGGTAGGAGGCAGGCAGGTAATATTATTGAGTGAAGGAAGCCAGGTTTAAGAAAAATCACCTGCCAGAAAGACTTTCTTGAGTTTTACTGAATTTTGTTACAAAGAAATAATGAGATATAAATATATAATGGCTAGATATTATATTTTAAATTCAGATTTGTAAAAACACAACTTGAAGTATTAAAATATCTAAATATTAAAATTTTATTTTGTAATTCATTAATCTTTGAGTTTAAACTTTTTTGTCCTATGATAGTTCTTGTACTTTGCAATGCAATATGCAGTAAAGAATTTAGCCTTAGAAGATATTTTGTTTATTTTGATAATGAAAGATAGGTGTTCATAAATGTGAGTACTTGAGAATAAAGATAGAATCTTTGCAAACTGGTTTGTTATACTTAATATTAATCAAGATGATTTATAGATCTCTGGCATTCTATCATATCTCGTTTTCAGTGCCATAAGCAGTCTGATGAATTTTATTTATATTTCTGCATTTATACTGTTAATATTAATTGCAAAGATAGAATTTAATAATAGTATATTGTCATAAAATTAAAGAATCATATTCAGAATTTAGCTTTCAACTCTACCATTATAGGAATGCAATTCAGGTCAAACTTTTCATTTCTACAAAACTTATTTTTACAAATGAAAATTAACCAGATTATTCTTTGCTAAATGAGTTTTATAAATATATAGATTTTTGAGTTAATGAATTAAATCATGTATTTTGTAATTACTTGTGAATGCCCCTGCAGAGAAGAAATATTCAGAGTTTAAATGTGCTATAATGACAATCATAAATTCCAGTGTTCTTTGGTGAGATAAGGTGAATATGTTCCTTTGGTTGAATATAAAATTTCTTTCAATATAAAAAAAATATCTAAGCAAATAATTAAACTGTTTGCTGTTGACCCAAAGGATTGTATCTAGCTTACATTGTTAATTACTATACTTATGATGCAACCCTTTCCTGACTTTTTGGAATAAACTTATTTCTAGTAAATGATTTGATAAATAAACTAAATTTATGTGTCCTTGTTGGCATCTTGGATTTAAGTATCTTAAACCCAGTGTTGGTACTGACCATGAATGGGCACACTGCCTGTAATACACTTATTAATTTTAACTGTCTCTATGAAAAATATCGTATTGTCTCAACACATAAATATAAGACTATTTCTAAATATTGTGCCTGTCACGGGCACTTGTCCCGATATTATTTAGCTACATCAAAATTCTCATTAAAATCACAAATTATGTAGCTAACTGGGTGGCATTATTATGTCATGAAACATTTAAATACAGAAAAGCATTAAAGTAATATAATTTTAATCACTCATGAAAACAAATGAAATAGGCCTTTCTGGAAGTAAACATTGTACATATGCATATTTATATGAAAAAATGCTTATATAATTCTCCCTGTGCTATTCTTAGTTTTCCTTCCTACATTTGTTGAAGCTATTAAAGTTTGAGAAAATAATTATTCTATTATTATTTAAAAGCGTTGGCTTTAGTAAGTAAAGATGCAAAAGGTCCTGATGCATTGAGTCCTCTTGCTCGCCTATGAACTCTTTTCTGATAATCTGACACAACAGATGAGTATTTATCAAGCACTGTTGACTTGAAAGTGAATGGATTGCTTCAACCAATGATGTCTTCTAATTTACCTGATACATGTTATCAATCTCAGGCTACATGGTTCTGATGGATTTTTGAGTCTCTAAGGTTTGTAAGTGATTATAAGTCTCAAAATGATTATATCAGTTAGGATGCTTTGCAATGCAAGTAACAGAAAACCTTGATTCAAATGGGCTTAAAAATAAGACAATTTCTAATGATGATGATGATAACAAATGATGTGTTGAATGGTTATATACACAAAGCACTATGTAAGGCACTTTATATGAATTAACTACTTTAATGCTCACAAAACTCAATGAGAAAGGTACTATTATTATCATTATAGATTTTTAAAGATTGAGGCACACTGAGCGACAGTACTCGTCTAAGACTATATTTCAGGCAGTAAAAGCAGAGGCAGGATTTGAATATAGTTATTCTGGCTCCAAAACCTGGGTGCTTAAGTACTATGTACCACGGCTTCTTTAATGACTAGAAATCATTAAGGTAAGTGGGATCTGGGCACAGTATGATCTTGAGCTCAGTAATATCAAGATTCTTCTCTCTGCTTTGTCTTTCTCAATGTTGGCTTTGCCTAGTTTGAAAGGCTAGTTTACCATATGATTGCAGGATTGCCAGTGGAAGGCTAAGTGTTTATTTATGGAGAGAGAGAGAGAGAGAGAGAAATAGAGAGAAGCGAAAAACTGTCACTTAGGAATGGAAAGCAAGATCGCCCTGTTGCCTGGTTGTGCCATATTTGGTTGTGTGCCTATCTTTGGACAAATAACTGACACCAGAGGAATGTCAGAATCCCTACTTCAGGGTTGGGAGGATTCCTGAATAAAAGCAGGATTTTGTTATGAAAAAGGGAGGGGGCCACATATAAGCAACCATATTTTCAATTTCAGTTAAATTAATATATTGAAGCTTTTCTGAGTGTCACACCTGTGTATAGAACAATTTCCTTCTCTCTTTGGCATACTACATTACTTAATTTTGAGAAAAAGAGATCTATAGCATCTAACTCATTCATTCATTCAAAAATGTTTCTGTTTGACTTTTCTGTATTCTAGGGCATTCCTGGGATGCGTGGAAAGAAGGGTCTTAAGGGAAGACTGGTAACTCAATTCTTGTTTCTTGAGGTTCAGTTTATAGCAGTATAATCTAACTATGTGTTTATTTCTCACCTATTACAATATCAATGTATTTTTGTTGTTGTTTCCATCCTTAATTCATCCTATTCAGCAGTCTATCAAATCATCACCTGAGTTAAAGGAAAATTTAGTACTTAAAAATAACTCTCAATCTAATACTCCTAATCCATTTAATATGGAATAATCTCTTATCTCATGCCAAGGAGTTAAAATGTTACAGAAATCCACCAATAATTTAAAACATCATGTTCTAGTGGTTTTAAAAATGCCTGCTTCAAGTTTTAGCTCAGAGACTAGTTTGCTACAACTTCTAATATTTTCAGATTTAAAAAATCCAGGAAAGCAAATTTTGCTACGTAATATAATAATTAGAAATGGAAGGAAATTTTCACATCATGCATTACCCCATTATTTAACAAATAAAAAAACCAATGTATAAAGAGGCATCCCAGGTTATCCTGGCTGAGTTAGTATAGGTAATTAGACACCGGCTTCCCATTGGTGCTGTTTTTATTACTAGTTTGCTTTGAAAGTTCTACATTGTATTTTTCAAAAACATTTTTAAGGGTAAGACAATCAGTGCTTCACTGTGTCCTCTAGTCTATGAGGAAGAAAATTGAGTTTTTCATGAGAGCTTTTTTGAAACTTTGGTGTACTTGTATAAAATATCAATGATAATGCTACAAGATTACAAATCTCACCAGAATTTTCAAATCATTTTTAAGATATATTCTCCTTTGAGCTTTGAAATAGTCCTTGAAGGTTAGAGTAGATACTAATGTCATCGTTATATAGATGAGAAAATTGAGGCTCAGAGATGTTAAAAGACTTGCTCAGAATCACATAAAGTGGTAAAATCAAGAACTGAGCCCAGCACTTTTGAATCTAAATCCAGAATCCTTTTCTTCTTAATTCTTACATATCTCTGCTGTCTTCTACTCACAGAAGACAGCAATCAGGCGTGATTGGTTTTTCATGAAATTTTGGCCAAAATGTGATAGAATTATTATAAAGTCTTTCCCTACCTCCCTCCCTCCTTCCCTCCCTCCCTCCTTTCCTTTCTTCCCTTCCCCTTTCCCCCTTTCCCTTTCTTGAGGTCCTGGGAAATGAACCCAGGGTTCATTTGTACATGGGAAGCAAGCGCTCAACCACTTGAGCTACATCCGCTCCTCTGAAGTTTCAGTTAAAGATTTTAATGCATTAAGTTATCTTTTCAAACTAGGTCAAGAAATTAAAAATAAGCCAAACATTTTATTGGTTTCTGGTATTTATATAGAACTTTACATCTGGTCTATAACAATTATGACAACAGAAATTATCACCATCATCATACCATCATTACCAATTTTTGATTCTTAAACATGATGCCAAATATTTTGTATGCCATCTCATTTAGATTCTATTATACTTCAAAATATTGGTATGCTGTTTCCTTAGTTTTAGCCCTTTTACATAAATCCCAACACAAATATCTATTACATGTTTCAAATTTCTAATCTAAATATGCAGATCTGGGCCTTCTCAAAATTCAGAAGTAGGTGAATTTTTTTTTTAATTTTCACCTCTTCAGGCTGTATCTTCATATTTTTCCTATTCTCCTCTTATCAAAGTATCCTGTTAGTAAAAGAGCTAATAAAATCATTTATGTTAATATATGAATTACTTCCAATGCTTCAAGTGTTACTTTATTCATTAATAGTTATATTTTAAATGTACAAAATCTTAAGGCAAAATAACTAATCTGCAGTGGTAGAATTTTAGGCAGGAGCTAGTGAGCAAGTAGGGAATTTTCTCAAGGTCCCTGTGATACATCATTTAGGTAGCCACCAAATTCATTGTCTGGTCTTATATAGATATTAGCTTGATCTTGGCAATATGTAGATAATTTCAGGTTTCCTATTCCATAATGAATTATTACATTATGCATGGAAATTTCTCAGTGAGTTTAGATTTTTTTAACTCCATAGGGAATTATAAAAATATGCAACAGAATGCTATGGATTTCTAATGGGAGTTCAAGAAGACTGTGGAAAAATTAGTGAATCAAATGATTACTGAGCACTTTCTTTTATTGCAATATAATAGGATACTTGTATTTCAATTTAGATGACTAAAATTCTGTGAGAAGAATGGACATTTATTACTATTAAAGTATCAGTAAAAGGAAAAGATCATTGAATAATTTATCTGCTCTCTTTGATGCAGAAAAAATGAGGTGTTTGGGATATGAATATGGCCATTTTATCTTGGTAATTTATTAAATTATATAAAATATGTATACTATTTCTTGTTTGAAATGGATATTCAAATAGAGAGTAAGAACTGATGCTGAAATCTGAAAGTGCCAGTTACTTAGAAATTTTTAGCGAGGCAAATATCAGACCGTAACTTATTTTTTCTGCCGATTTCAGAACTGTTTAGAAGTGTGGGTTGATGCTTCATTACAGTACTGCTGTGTAGATCTCACATTATTTCATTTACTATTATTGGTATGAATCATATTAGAAGATGTACTTTTATTTCACTTATCACTGCCATGTAATTAAATAATAGTGTTATTTTTAATTAATCTTTCTGTGTTTTAAATGAGTTTGTTTCCTTAAATTTTAGGCAGATAGAAGTACTCAGTCTTAGGAACATAGAATATGATTCAGTTTTAAAAAATCATTATAAATGTGTAATTTGTAGAACAATAGTAATTCTTCTAAAAGTGAAAAAGAACATGAGTTTTGTGTAGCATTTATATTTAGATTTTTTAATTGTCTGAAATTAAGGCCAGAAATTAAGGATAAGATAAATTACTTCACTTTTTATATTGTGTGATATAAAGCACTCTGTCAAAATAGAGTGAAAGTAAAAAGGTTCAGGTCCTTCTAATATTAATCAAGATATGTGTCTTTGGACTGCCGATTTAAGTTTCTCAGCTGTGTGCTAAAGCTCTATGTTTCATATGAATAATTTACAAAAATACTAAAATGTATATTTATTGACATCATATACATATATATATATATAATATATATATATAGCACAGAAACATAGAGCAGTAAAAGTTCTGTCCAAAATTGCCCCATGAGTTAGTAACATTGCTAAGCTTAGATTTGGGAAGATGTTATTATAAATCACGTGCTCAAACTGCTGGCCAAATCATCATTTTTCACTGAGTAAACAGTAACCATGGAAATAGGTTGTTGTGAATGAACTTACTTAGTGATTTCTATTTTTTAAAAATTAAATTATAGGCTTATAAGAAGTATCTTCTCCTAAACAGAATAAATACTATATGACTGCTGTTGAAAATGGACACATTTAAAAATAGTATGTAATTTTGGTTATTGAAGAGGTAATTATTTATTATTCAAATGTAAAGTTTGTGTGAAAAATTATTTCTATTTAAATCTTATTTCCCTGAAAACTCATTTTTCCCAAAATAAAATATTGTGCTCATTCAGTGTTTACAGATTGAGTTGATATTTGTAACACAATTTTTTTTTCCCAACCAGGACCATTAGTTTGAAGTAGGAAAACAGTGTTTGTTAGGAATTTGGAATATTTTAGGATCCAAGAGTATGAAAAATAGTATATTAATAAATTCATTTGTTCCATGGTTTTAGATTGTTGCCATTTGAGATGATTATTCTTCTTTGTATAATTAGCTGTACTTGATTTCAGGATCTTAGCATAAGGTACTAATCACTACAACTTTTTAAAAAGACCTTATGTAATCACTGTTATGTATTTGTCAATTTATGCATGTACTCATGCTTTTGGACATTGAGGGCATTGTAGTTCTTGCCTCTCCTGCCCCTTCCTGCCTATACCCCCAACATGTCACAGTTGGATCAAAATCCTTATTGCCAGTTAATATTAGAGGACATCCGTGGGGCAGTAGGTGAACTCAATAAAGCTAAACTTTGAAGACGGGCAAGCCCAAAAGCCCATTTAATCCATTCTTTTGCTCTCTATCTGTGGAAACTATAGTTCAACTAAAGTTCATTCTCCGGAGAGCTCAGCTAAAAACAAGATGGTAGACAATCTTTATTGGCGAGAGCCCCTTTAAACACCACTGTTCTATTTTATGTGCTTTACTATCTTAATTTGAGAAGTTTCTTGGAATACATCTGAAATGAGTCAGATTCTTTAGAAGCATAAAAACCATCCACTGATTTATAATAGAAGAATGCTGTTTAAAAAAAATAGGGAGGCAGGGGGTGTATGTGTTTAGTGACTTCAAATTTCATTATATTTTGCCTAATTCAAAGTAGCTTCTTTTTCAGTGCAAAGTTTCCAAACTTCATTCTATAGTACCAGTCAGGAAAGTCTGTAGTTACTTTAATAAGCATTTTACAAGGCTCTCAGATTGGTTTACTCTTTCTTGTGCTAAATGGGCCATGCACATTTATATGGCTCCAAAGACCCAGGGCCTAAAGAATTTATTCCAGCGTGAACTTGCTGGAATTGAAGATAAACATAAAACTGAAGATGGGATATACTCTCAACAACACCTATAAAACTGTTGTCAAAATATGGAGGGTTTTCAAGGAGTTTTTTCAGATCTGATAGGAATAGATTATAAATAATCAAATTATATTACATTTAAAGTTTAACAAAGAACAAAACTGTGCTCAATTTTCTTTCACTGAAATTAAAATATCATAAACTTTAGAATGATGGTCAAAATAATACCCTTAAGGCACCTGGACTCCAGAGATGTTTACTTTTTTAACTATAGAAAGGAGTGTCTCCTCCTTTCTTCTCATACATTTTTTGTTAGAAGAGTCTCTTTAAAGCAAACTGTATTTTGGCTTTTAACTCCAGTGGTAGAATTTCAAAATATAAAATCCTTTTGTTTCGACAGTCTGTTGTTAGTGTCTGTCTTTGGCCCTAGACAATCTTAAATATGTATTGCCCTGTAGTATCTCAGATATATACATTTTATGGAGAATTTGAAGAAAGTTTTTTCTTTGTATTAGGAAAAAAGTTACAGTTAATTTGATCATAAACTATTACTGTCACTAGAGCATATGATAAGTTTTCATTAATTTTTAGGTGTTTCTGCCTCTTTAAGGAAAAATATACTTTCTGGATTCTACTTTACTGTGCACAGTCTGTATTACATACATGTATCTAATAAAGTGTGACAAGGTGTATGGAAGAGGCCAAGACGTTGAATTAAACTCATCCACGGCTTCAGGTCAGGTACTGAAAAGAGGGACACCCAGTGAGCTGCAGCTGATCATTTGGGGAAATCTAGGGAGAGCATGATTTTACAGAGATATGAATGACACCAACAGGTGGAATTTCAGACAGACAATTATTTTCAAGGTGAATAATGTAAAGGAAAGCTGAGAGAGCCTTGTTGGTTATCAAAATCAGGAATGTAAGTGCAAATATGGCAGCTAGATTGGCTTAGGTTCAAGGACTGTATACTCTATGAGGGAAATTGGCAAGAATAAGGTAGGGCCCTTACTGTTGAGGGATAGACCACTGGTTCTTGGACACAAGGCAGATCCGGTTCCCAGAAGTGGGGTACAATCTGGTAACCAGGCTTTAAGAACAAGGCAGGAACTTGGTAGTGAGAAATGAGACCCAAATCATAGCTAGGTTATTTGATGCTAAGTCTCTGAGAAGGGGAAGAACTCCTTAAATTTCTTCCTAAGTTTAGAATTAGTCTCAACTATCAGGACAGATTTGACTCTTGAAATGTGAATCAAATTATCATAGCTATGAGAAATGTACAGAGATAGAGAAGCACAGAGTACTTCATACTCCAGACTTTTCCTGCAGTGATCTAGGTTCATTTTAAAGGATTAAAAATTACCAAGATTTCTTGGTAATATGTAGTCATGTGTAGAATATACTGCAGTGACTTTTAGGTTTAATTTTAGTGTTTCTAATCTTCTCTTTTCATTGTTTAGTTAGTCTGATCGTCTCTTCATCGTTTATCCTGGGAGAAACTTGAATAAATTTCTGTCATAATCAGAGATGTCTGTTTATTTGTACCATCTATGATTTTTATTTATATCTATTTTAGATGGACTATGTTGTTTCTAAATCCTACTCTAGTAAGGACAAAATATGTTCTTAGTTAACTTTAGTCTTTAACAGAACTTAGCATTGCTTTAATATTTTAAAATTCTATAACTGTAGTCATTGGTATTTTATGGTTAGTTTGAGCCTCAGATTTTCCTAATTATATTTATATACACTGCTTTTCCATTTTCTTTGTAGAGCTAGGGAAACAAATACTTTCACTAGACTCTTAAGCAAGGAGTTTTCTCAGTGTCAGGATATTTGGATATGCTACCAAGTATTGCATCTATGAGTGGTCTAAAATATTAATATCTATCCACATTCATATTCAGTCATAGCAAGTCTAGAATAATTCTTTTAGTCTTAATGTTTGATAACTATCATGTTTGACAATAGTACCACCTTTATACCCAAGCAAGAGGGACTGTTGTTCTGGACTCTGCACTTTAGAGGGCCTGTGGATCACAAACAAATACAGTAAGTTTACTTAAAAATCCATGAGTGTACCTGTTGCTCAGGATCCAGCACTTAGCACTGGCATAGCATGGCCTGTAATCCTAGATATCCATCCACTCTTGTGACTCTGTGTACTCTAAAGTTAGTGGTTTAAAATAACAATAGATATCATTTCTCATAATTTCTGTGGGCTAGGAATTTGGGATTTGTTTAGTTGAGTGATTCTAGCTAAGATTTTTTTCACGAGGTTACAGTCAAGATTTTGGCCAAGACCAGTCATCTGAAGACTTGACTGGGGCTGGAGATCTGTTTTTAAGGTACCAAGTTGGTGCTGGCTGTTGGTCAGAGGCCTCATTTCCTCCCCATGGGGACCTTGCCACAGGCCTGCTTGAGTGTCCTCATGACATAGATGTTGGCTTCTCCCAGAGTGAGTGTTTCAGGAACAAGGTGAAAGTTGCGATGCCTTTTATGACCTTGAGTCAGAAATCACACGCTATCACTTCTGTATTTTATTGGTCACTTAGGCTAGCTGTGATTCAGCATGGAAGGGTACTACTCAAGGGCATGAATATCAGGAGGCAAGGATCACTGGGACCATCTTCGAGACTGTCTACCACAATTTAATAATAGTCAGGTTTCAGAGAAATTCTTCACACTTGTTGCCTGTATCCTCATGTATGAATACCAGGAAGATCTGGAGGAGGTACCGTTGCCAACATTGGAGACAGGAATGGCTTAAGATTAGGGAAGGGAGGGAAGGAATATTTGAGAGGCAGGGAAAGCACTTAGGTAAGATTAATTTGTCTATTTCTCCTCTCAGCATGAAGACAATAGAATCTTGCAGGATGAAGTATTTTTCCTGGTAATGCAGAGCTTTCATTTTCTTGCTTTTCTGTGTGTTCTGATTTGTGGTTTCAGAAGTAGTAGAATTATTGTGGTGACATTTGCAACAGTTGCACCTGGAGACTGAGAAATGTTTTGCACTGTTAAACAATTTATATTACTCTTAAATTTATATTTATATAGGTATAGACACAAAATTCATGAAGCATGATAAAAACCTTTACATTGGCAACTAGATGGACCTGAAATGTTAAAATGATGAAACTTTTAGAATATATTTAAAAGATTGTATCAAATTTAAAAATAAATATAAAATTTTTAATTTAACCAATTTTGATATTAATTATAATTTGCAATAGAAAATAACAAGCAATAGAAAATTTTTAAAGAGGTCCTTTACTTAAATTTTTGAGAAGTAAAAACAATGTGAATAGATTTATATTTAGCATTACTCACAAATAGGGCTTTATATTTTCCTTATTTAAAGAAGATTTATTACTGATTTTATTAGTTTTCTATTTCTCCGTAATGAATTAGTCCAAAATTAGTGCCTTAAAACTATACCCACTTATCTCACAGTTTTCATGGATCAGGAGTCCAGGTACTGCTTAACTGGATCCTCTGCTCAGGATCCTAAGGCTGCAATCAAAGTGTCAGCCAGGCTGTTTTATCATATAGAGGCTCAAATAGGGAAGAATTTACTTCCAAGCTCATTGTTGGCAGATTTCATTTCCCTGAGGTTGAAGGATGTCAGGGCCCTGGCTTTTTGCTGGCTGGTGGCTAAAGGCCACCCTTAGGTCTTAGTTAGTCTGTAGTTCCTAGAGGCCACCCACAGTTGTTTGCCACATGGGCTTCTCCAACACAGTCACTTACTTTATCAAGCTCACAAAGAAAGTCTCTAGCTCTAGTTTGCAAAGACAGAGTCTTATATAGTGTAACATAACCACAGGAGTGATATCCCATCACCTTTTCTATATTCTGTTTGTTAGAGGCAAGTGATAGGTCCCACCCACACTCAGAGGGAGAGGATTACAACGAAAGTGTGAATAGCAGTGAGGTGGGAATCATTGGGGATCACCTGACAGTCTCTCTACCATACTGATCAAACAGTGGAAATGAGCAAGGGAATTTTTACAACTTGAAGAGATCAGATGAAATCTCTGAAACTTTATATTCTTTATAAAATCAAATTTTGTAACTGACCAAAACATTGAAATAAAACAAAATTATGCACAACACAATGCAAAGTTACATAGCGTAACTCTGGCATGCCCATTAGAAAATGAAGAAATTATATTCATGAAATGGGCACATTGCTCAAGAAAGGCTATAACTTTCCTATCTTTATTGGATGATAATCCTGTAGAATGACTGTATTAGTTAGCCAAAGGGGTGCTGAAATCTGCTGGCATTTATAAAGGGTATTTAGTTGGGGTGGAAGCTTACAGTCACAAGATCCTAAAGAGTCCAACTCAAGGTACCATAAGAGGTACTTTCTTACCCAGAGTCTGTTGTCACGTGTTGACTCAAGATGGCAGGTGATGTCTGCAAGGGTTCAGTCTTACTCCTCCTCCCAAGGCTCTGTGGTCCCAGCTTCTTCTAATCTCAGCCACAGGCTGGGACAAGTCTTGTCTCTCTCCAGGGGCTCATTTCTCTCCGGGCTCAGCTGCTGTGCTCTCTCCACAAGGCCAGCTGTAAACTGTCAGATGAACAGCCTGTCTCTTCCTGGGGCCTCTGCCGTGTCTAATGGAGCCTTCTCTCTTTCCTCACATATCTGCTTCTCTGTGTATTTACTTCTCCGGGCTCCAGCATTAAAAACTCTTAACTCCTCTACCGTGTAATTTTCTCTATGAGTCCCCATCCCCTTGGTCCTAATGACATGGCCCAATCAAAGCCTTAATCATAATTTCATCAAGTAAAAGTGAAGCCTCTGAATCCAATACAATCTAATATGCCCAGAGAAACAGACTAGTTCACAAGCATAATCCAATATCTATTTTTGGAATTCATAAACAATATCAAACTGCTACAATGACCATAATGGCCTCTGACAGTATAAGGATATTTCTAGGAAGCACAATTTGGTTCAAATTAATGATTACTATTTTCTATTAGGTGAATATGACAGAAAATATGGTATTTCATTTTACAACAAATTCTAATGGAGAAAGAAACACAAGAAACTGTCTTGTGTAGTCTAATTTCAAAGATAAAGTATTTTGTCATGAACATTCCATATTTCACAACCAATCTTTGTGATCATTTTTTGGTAATGAAGATATGTTACTGGCAACTTTTACGTTCACGATTAAAAGAATACAGAACCTCACCTGCATTTAACAAACACTAGAATCAAAATAACTGAATAAACAGCAAACAATTGATGAAATAGTCAATATATAACATTGGCATGATGTTCTTAAAAGAAAATATGTGTATAACCAAATATAATGATACTTTTAATATGCCATTAACTGTATAATATTTCTGAAAACAGAATATTTCTAGATTTAGTATAAATTACTTTGAGAACTGGTGATACAATGCTCAATATGTTAGAAGTATAAAAAATAATAAAACAAATGTTCTCTGTCTATACTAGAAAACTAAAAATGAAATGTTTAGTTTATTGGTTAGTAAAGTGAGGAAAGAAATCAGAGCTCTAATTTTGCTATTATATTTTTAAAGGATTAAAATATATTTAAAAATAAGCAAAAGATGGTTTTTCTAAATTGAAACACCTACATTTGAAATATACAACGAAAGTAATACTTTGATTATAATTTTTAGAGACTGTTTTCTGGCTATAATAGATCAAGGAATAGTCTCAACCAAAGAAAAATTTGAACAATTTACTGCTAATTTTGGTTTTCTCCATAATATCCCAGCATTGTAAAATTCCAAAGAAGCAGAATTGAAAAATACTATCTGGCACTAGATATTACTTTAACAGACAA